>PVJO010014058.1:0-49606 GCA_004026905.1 Hystrix cristata
CAGCCTGGGCTACACAGTGAGTTCAAGGTCAGCCTGGGCTACACAGTGAGTTCAAGGCCAGCCTGGACTACATAGGGATACCCTGTCTTGCAGTATATATGTTATAGAGTCCTAGTGTGAAAAAGCTGGGAAGGAGAAATAAATCAGGATAGGAGGATGAAGAAGAGGTTGGAAAATTAGCTGAGATGTGCTGGTTGAGGCAGCTTCACTTGAGCATGACATTTGGACAGAGGCCTGCGTAAAAAAAGCAAGCAAAGCATGAGAATACTGGGGGAAAGGTATTCCAGCATCTGAGGATCAGAGGACCCACGAAAGGGCCTCTGGCGGGGGAAGGATGAGGGATGTGGGATGTGATAATGTTGGAACTTACTGAACACTTGTTATGTGCCACACTGTTTGTACATATAACCTCATGTAGTCCTTGCCACACACAGTGAGCTCATCTCTTAAGTCCATTTTGTATGTGGATAAGGAGCCTCCCAGAAATTAAGGAGCGTCACCCCACATCTCACGCCTAGTAAAAGGTAAATCAGAGATACCATCCAGGGCCCTGAAGCCTGACTAGTTTCTGGAGGCAGAGCTGTTACTGTGTGATGAATTTAGCAGATAAATTTCAGGCTCTTTTCTATGATGAGGAAAGAATTGCAAGTGTACAATTCAAATGGCAAGTGAAAGATGGCTATGTTTATTGATGATCACAGGAAGTTGTGCTCAGGGAAAGTTCGTGCTGACAAAAGATGTAGCACAAACAGAAAAGTGGTGCTGGGGTGACAGGATAGCAGAAGCACTGCATGCAAATTACAGCACACAGCAGCTCTGGATAAATCGGGCTCTCAGAATTCAAAGGATATGTACCCCAGCCCAATGCCTCCCCTGAATCTCCAGGTGTGATTGACAGGAATGATTGACAGGGTGTCAAATCATCTCAGGGGCTCTCAACACACATGCTTGTCCCAGAATTCACTCTGGTCTTAGTTACGTGCATGAGATGTAGTACATATTTAAGAACCCTTAACGAGCTTGGAGTAGAGTGAAGGTGACTGACGGTCATGCTAGGTACAGTGATGGTGAACCTTTTAGAGACGAGTGCCCAAACTGCAACCCAAAACCCACTTATTTATCACAAAATGCCAACACTGCAATTAAACCTGAATACGGAGGTTTTAGTTTAGAAAAAACAACTTGTACATTAACATCTTTTGTCTTAAAAGAAAAACAAATAACACGCGTCCCATAGTTTCACCACCACTGGGCTAGGAGATTACAACTGGCATGCACACCAGAGATCTCCAGAGTTAGCATTTTGTGATTTCCTACCTTCCTTAGGGCAAGGGAAAGAGGAATGGCCCTAGGGTGCTGTTTAAAATTAAGTGGATGGAAGGAAGGGAGTGACTTGCTCAACTCCATTGTTTCTGACAGTACTAGAGCCACTAGTGAGGCAGGAGTCCCCAAAGCATCGGTGCCTCTGCAGCATGGTGGCAGGGAATTGTCAAGGAAGGAGCTTTAAAGTATTTGAATTGCTAACTAGCTGAATACAGGAACGGTGTTGGTTATTTTTTCCTGTTTGGTTGAAACCACCTTCTGGTCCCTGTGAAGGTGTATATAATGGGGTTGGAATTGCATGAGTCAGTCTAGTGGGGTGATTTTTCAGGTTTCTGAATGTGTGGTCAGAGTATCCAAGATGGCAGGGGTCAGGCTTTTCACCTAGGCCTTCTGCTGGCTAGTGAGTCAGCACATGCGCAGTGAACATGTAAACAAGTAGCTTGTGTTATATGACTTTTTGCCATGCTGGCTGTGTGCGCTATCGTATGTAAGGGAGTGGGGTTTTTTGCTGAGATAGTAAAGCCATGTCAGACATTCCCATGGCTCCACATCTTTTCTTCAGGCTGCCTGAATCTCAAGTGAATCTTCCTGGCCTGGACGGGTGGCAGAACACCGAGGGATTGCTAGAGTCATTAGCGTGTTTTTGTAAAGTAACTTCAGTCCGTAGTTGTGCGGATTCAAACATCGTGTTTCCATCCTTGAGGACCAGTTTCAGCTTCTATTATGTAATATGTTCTTTGCTGGCATCTCTCATCAGTCATGACCTCAACTCATGTTTTTGTTTTGTTTTTCTCTTCTTCCTACCCGGCTACCAATAGAAAAAACCCACAGTTTGGGGGCAAACAAATTACAGGAAAACATAATTTTCTCTATAATATAAACTTTTTGCTCCAAAGAATAAGTTGTGCCTCTTATTACAGAACATGGAAGGAGGTACCCACGCTTCTGTTCTAAATACCATCCAAAAAGAAACAACAAACTGTATTTTCTCTTGTGTTATAATTCTTCAGAATTAATTTATAGTTCCTTGAGGTATACTTTTCCAGCATGTCACCTGGCAAGTGACACTTTTCTTTGATCATTGTTCTGGGTTCGCGTCATTCTCCCTCCAAACACAAACACACAAAGAAATAAGAACTGACAAGGAAGCAAAAATATTTAGTAAAGACCCATGGATAGGAACAGAAGGAGGAAAAGAGGAAGCAAGACCAAGAAGCGTGTCAAGTGCTAATTTAGAAAACACCTGGTTCAGATTACAAATTTCTTACTTAATTAGACACACACAACTCTTGAGTTTAAACATAACACTCAAAATTTGTCAACCACCCACGGCAGTTCTCCAGGTGTTTGTGATTATGTAATGCCCTAGAAATCATCTGGATTGTGTCAGCTCTCAGAAGTAGTGGTTGAGGTTTTTCTTCCAGTCCTCTCCAGACACTAATTTACATGGAAGGTCTCAATTTATCACTTAGCAAAACATAAATAAATAAATAAATAAATAGATTATAATAAATAAAAAGTCAGTGGTTTCCGTGGTTTCTGAAATTTCTGCTTTAAGTAGTAAAAAGTAGGTAGTATGCACTCAGTAAAGCTTCACTGACCAGAATTCTCTAATTCAGATTTTATAGTATATAGGATGGGAGAAATGTTTACTTTTGCATTACCAGGGAAAAGAGGAGGCCTAGACTACAAAAGTAAAGGAAAAGAGAGAATGACTATCTTCTCAATTTTTTAGAATGTGTTGAAATTGCTTCCTTAAAATCAAATTTGAAAAAAAAAATCTCTTGATGGCCACTTACATTTTCAGCTTTAGATGAGTTACACTACAGATTACTTTTTATAGTTGTTTGACATATTTTTTGATGATTAGCAACTTGGTAACTCTTAGGCTTGGATAACAGAAATATTTGGGGATGGAAAAGGATATGGTTTGAAAGGAACTCCTTTGAGAACCCAATGGGGAACTTCAGGCCAAACAGAACGGAAGTTACTTTTCTTGTGCAATTATTTTAATTAAAAATGCATGTGTAGCAGGAAAAGGCAAACTATTGTAAGTGCTATTCCTTATAGTTTGAAATTTGAAAGCTTTTTATTTGTCCTCTCAAAATTTTAAGGTTTGTTCCTGGATCCTAAGTGCTTTATTCCTATTCTGATAGGAGTGTCCTTTAGAAAAATTGCAGGTCTTTTATACCCAGGGACACATGTTAAAGTCCGAATTACATTGTCCTTCCATGTAATATGGAGTTACTTTTTAAATTTTTTAATGTTTATTTTCATTAGTATATGTTTGCAGTACATAATAATCACATTCATTGTGCGGAGTTGGTGTATGCACATAACACATCTTAATTCTTTTGAATGTCTCCTTTCCTTCTCTTCCCTTTCCCCTCCTTACATCACTTGGTCCCCTTTGCATTTGCAAAAGATCTACCTCCATGCTATTCTTAGTGTTTCTCTCTATGTCGCCCTGTCTTCCTGTCTCGCCGTGGTTCACCTAAGCAGGGAACTGTTGTTCACCAGAATTTATAGAGAATAAAGCATACTACTTGTTTTCATCCCCGATTAGAGGCAGCATCTTTATTTTATCCAAAATAAAAGGTTGTTTCTGTTATAAAAATATAAATTACTCATTGCAGAAAATTCAAACTACCAGAAAAGTGGAAAGAAAATAACAAATCATACTTGCAATTTCACCCTCAGAAGATGACCACTGTTCCTGTTTTGGTGTGTGTCCGTTCAGCACCTCTGTGCACTCTAACAATGACTAGATAAACTTGATTTGATGGAAGCCATTTAAATGCACTGGCACATTTGACCCATTTATAAATAGAATTGCTCTTCTTTAACCTGCCTTTCAGATTAAATAGTGCCTTATTTTTCTGTGTCAATAAATAGATCTTTTAAATAGTTGTATAGTATTCTCTTTATGGCTATGTCATAATTCAGTTATGTCCCCTATTAACCCACGATCTAGATTTTCCCCATCTTTTTCTATTACAATAAATATTGCAAAGAATAGATTTGTGCAGACATTTTAGTATTGTGCAGATATTTTGCATTACTTTTATCTCATTGGATTTAAGCTTTGGAGATTTATTTAGATTTAATTCATCCATCCAGAACATGTTTTTGCATATAGCAAGGGCTTTCCCTCTCTTTTCATATGGTCAGTCGATAATTCCGTTACCATTTATTGGAAAATGCTTGTTTGCCTCACTGATTTAAAACTGCTGTTATCAAATATTTATTTCCCATACAAATGGTTCTCTTCTGTTCCTGTGCCGATGTTGTGCTGTCACCATTACCATAGTAAGTTCCCAGGTGTGGGTTTTAGACTTAAAACTTACAGCCTCCAATTTCTGTAGCTGTCTGCTGCTCACCCGCTGGGGTAAAGGTTAGGCCTTAGCTGTTCTACACGTAGTGTACCTCAGCAACATTGTTCTGCAGGATGAAACGGAGTCCTCCATCAGTCAGCCTTGACTTGCAGTGCAGAAATTGCTCTGTAAATATTTTGTTTCAAGAACTGGCACTCAGTACAGTTAGCTCAAGAAGAAGAAGGCTAATTATAAAGCTATAAGACTTCAACAGCATAATGGTAGCAGGTCTTTTATTGCTGTGGTTTTAGATATGAGGAGACATAATAAATAATGACCTGTCTCCCAGATTGAATTGTCAACTAATTGAGAAGATAAAATATTAAGCAAAGTGGCAGAAAAAACTATGCCTTTTCTGATAAAGCTGATATTGGAGCAGGTGGCTTGCATCTGCAGATAGGTCGGCTTGTGAACAGTGCACCTGAAAACTAGGTAGCTGTACTTATATCTCAGGAGCTGTGCTCAACCCTTGCAGGCCACTGCCATGGGTACTTGTCTCCCTTACAGAGGCAAAGACCCAAAGACACTTGCTTTCCATGGGAAGGCTGAATCCTAAGAGGAAGGGGTAGGCTCGGCAACCTAAGTTTCTTCTTTCAAGTCCACCCTGCTATGGACGGGAAGGTGAGGTACAGTAAGAGCTAAGGCGTGTGGAAGGAAACAGCCAAGAAGGGAGTACGGGTTCTACCCGAGTCTTTGTGGGAGGTCCTATGCCACAGCTGGTCTGATGGAGCATGGTGTGGGCCAGGATATGGCAGTGGCAGGCCAAGGTTGTGGATAACTCCACTATAGTACCATTGTTGGTTTCGTTTCTTGGGCCTTTCTCATCCTTCTAGGCTCATCTCCTTCTTGAGTGAGTCCTATTCTTTCCCACTTCTTGACCTTCACACATGCCTGGAATACCCTTCCTGCCCACCATCTGTTTTTTGCTGGCTTACTCCCATCACTCCTTTCGGTCTCACTTCCTCTGAGAAGCTTTACCTTGGGCACAGGTGCAAGTTATGTACCCGCCTGTCCTCACAGCACCCTTGCTAACCTCCCTATTTTACTTTATGCTTACTATTTGTCTTTTCCATGAAAATACAAGCTGCATGAGGAAAAGTGCTGTATCTGTCTTCTCCACTTTTTTGTTTTTGTCCTCAACATGGTACTTAGGACACTGTAGGACCTTGGTGAATATCTGTTCAGTGAACTCATAAAGGAATATTGCTGGCGAACTTCTTAACTTACTATTTTAAAATTATTGGCATAGGTTTTATACCTTCAAATTGATGTTTTTTTATTTCTCACTAGCACAAATATATAGGAAACGTGATTTTTAGAAAAATATTCCCACTTATGACTTACAAAATAACTTTGATTTTTCATCTTAAAAAGACTAGTCAAGTCTACTTTTTATACTTTAAGATAAAGCAAAAACATGGGCTACAACAACTATCTGTCCTCAACACATTTGATCAGTTCTCATATGAAGTTAGAAATAACTATGTTTTTGTGAAGTGGCAGTATTGATGTATATGTTAAGAACTTTATAAAAGTTTTCTCTTTTATTATCTCTTGAACATAATTTTTGGATTTTCTTCTTTAAATGTTCTAAGATTTTCACTGCTTTTTTCATGGTTTTGGAGAATTGTGATTTAGGAGGTTAGTAAAAGTTGTTAGTTTAGGAAGGTAAAAAGTACAGTTAATTCTTTTTATATACTTATTTAAACTGTTATATTTGGTTGAATATATTTCAGTGAAAAGTAAGTCTGGCTACATAACAATAGATGTTGAGATTTTAATCACAGATTGAATTTTCTGATTCACTCATTTAATAATGGTTTGCAACATTTCAAAGTGAAATTTCCAAGCTTTAAAAAGGATAAATATAAAGGCCTGTAATCCCCGGCACTCTGGGAGGCTGAGGCAGGAGAATCACAAGTTCAAGACCATACTGGGCAACTTAATGACTTAGCAAGACCCTGTCTCAAAAAAAAAAATGTCTAGGGATGTAGCTCAGTATGAAGGATCTAGATTCAGTCCCCAGTACCAAAAAAAAAAAAAAAAAAGGATAAATTAAGCTTTAGGGGAAAACATTGGGATAGCTAAAGGCTAAAGTACAGAAAATTCATCCAAAATTGTAAATGTTAGAAGTTGTCACCCTTAACCATGAAGTGAAGCGCCACACATGGTTTGTAGATAAACATCATTTTGCACATGCCTTTCAGAAGTGTTTAAGCTGATTGGTAATTGTAGGAGTTACAGATGAATTTCTCAAATGTGTACAAGTCGGCCAAAATAGGTTGTCAAATCTAAATAGGTCAGACAAAGGGAGCCTTGTATCGTAACATACACACAACGATTTAAGCCTTAAGCACTAAATTATGGATTTCAGTGTTACCATGACCCAGAGGTAATTAAAAATTCTAAGTACAGTATTTGGCTTCTCTTTAGTCTCTGTTTTCTAAGACAGTCACAATAGTTTAAAAATGAGAATTTTAAGAGTTGGTCGGTTTTTCCTTCTAGTAACATAATGAAGTAAGAAAGCTTCAATTTTCTTTCTCTTTTTAGTTTTCTACTCTTACAAAATGCCTGCCAGTGCTGAGTGCTCATTTTTAAATTCATTCATCTGGATTGTACCGTCAAATAGGACTTCCTGTGGAGACAGAAATGTTCTACAATCTGCGCTCTCTATTATGGTAGCCATTAGCCACGTGGGGCTAGTGAGCATTCAAAATGCAGCTGGTGCAACTGAGAGGCAGAATTGAAATATCAGTTAATTTTAACTAAGTTAAATGTAAACAGTTGCACGTGACTAGTGGCTACTCTGTTGGACAGCACAAAATTCCTGTCAGCTTTTACATTCAGTATGGACATAAATTTAGAAAAAATGAGTTTATACGAATTCATTTCTTCATTTTATATTAGTACATGTTTGTAGTACATAACGTTTATATTCCTTGTGGGAGTTGCTCCATGTACATAACACATCTCGATTCCTTTTTTCATCACTTTTCCCTCCTCTCCCTGGGAATTCATTTGACATATTTCCTAAACATTTATTGAGCACCTCGTGAGTTTGTATGCTTTGTGTCAGAAGTATTTCCTTTGGATTTCCTGAATCAGCCATTAGATGTGTCATCCCACCCACCTGGGTGGACAAAGTTTGGTAATAGGGACTGTGCTGTTTCAACAGGAGCTGACTTTCTTTCACCCTGAGCTCCAGGGCCCACCCTGCAGGGCCAACATCTACTGGGCTGAGGGGGCAAATGAGGACTCTTCTAACTGACTCTGAGTTTAGGCATGTCAGGCCAGCATCTGCTGGGAGGAAGGGCCACCTCTCTGAAATGTTCTCAAAGACATTGGGTGGACTAGTAGTGTGACCCTGTCGCTAAGGTTCATTGCCTTAGCTTGCTCTACCGTTTTAGTTACTCTTGCCATTTTCCTCAACCCATTTTCAGTGGAAAAAATCAATGAACTCTTCACACTCTTCATAGCTACCTAATTCTTCATCTATTCATCCATCAACAGGTACTTATGGGTTTTTTTTACATATGTCAGCTATTGTGAACAGTGCTTCATTAAACATAGGATTGCAGATATCTCTTCAAGGTTTTTATTTGTTTTGACTGCATATCCAGAAGTGGGATTGCTGGATCATGTTGCAGTTTTAATTTTTAAATTTGTGAGAAACATCTGCCCTTTTTCCACAATAGTGCTACCAATTTACATTCTAACTAACAATATATAAGGAAGGGTTCCCTTTTGTCCACACCCTCATCAACACTTGTTATATTTTGACTTTTTGATAATAACCATCCCACATTGTGGTTTTGATTTGTATTTCTCTGAAGATCAGTGATGCTAAGCATTTTTCCTCTATGTGTTGGATATTTATATGTATTCTTTGGAAAATGTCTATTCAGGCCCTTGGCCTGTTTTTCTAATGAGTAAACAACTTGAAATAGAGAAAATATTTTACATACCATGATAAGGGTCAATAGCCAAAATATATAAGGAACTTATACAAGTCAATAGCAAATAACCTAAGTAATCTGATTTAAAAAGGGGCAAATGACCTACTTTTTCTTTTCTTTTTTTGAGGTATCTTACCTTCTGGAAGGGGGCAGCATGGCTCATGAAGACTTCTGTGGACACTCGGGTAGAATGAACCCAGGAGATCTGCAGGTGTGGCCACGGACAGGGAATTGCTGCTGGCTTAACAGTCTTTGGATGTGCATGCTCGACCCTGTCCATTTCCAGCAGGTCACCCTTTCTCTCTCCATTATATCTCCGATCTCTGCCTTCCTGTGTATCCTTTCACTCTGCCTGGAAGCCCGCACAGGTCTCTGCTATTCCCCTGTCACATTTTCCTTGACTGCTCAGTCACATTTTAGCTTCCACCTAGCCTTTTTCTTAACATTGCTCAAGAATAACCAAGAGTGAGTGTCTCAGCTTCCTTTCTCTCATTTTCTTCCTCCACTCAGTGAAATTAGAGTCGGGTCTCTCAGCACCTCCTTTCTATAGCTTTGAAGCTGTTCAGGCAACAATCACTTAGGAATTAGGATTTCCTAATTCCCACATTCAGTGACTATTTCAGTCTTCATCTTTCTAGACTTCACTGCTGAATTTGAGATAATTTACTGTTTATCTTGCACCTCATTTGCAGCATTGTGTTGTCACTTAGGAAATGCCCACTGTCTTTGTCAGTTTCGTAAGTCTGAACTCTGTATCACATATTTTCTGCAATCACTTATATATTTTATGGGATGATAAATGCAAATGTTTGCATCACGGTGTTTCAATGATCATGATGTTTAAAGACAAAAACAAAAGGACAGATTTAGTCACGGTGAAAAGCCAACAGTTACCTCTCGCTGGAGCAGAACAAAGTGAAGTCTCCCCGGAAGGGTCGCTGTGATAAGTGAACGTGTCTTGTTTGTGGAAGTTGTGACTTTTGCCATCCACACCATCAGGCTGAGCCTGCAGCTGTACATTTGAGGTGTTGGTCAATATTTCTTCTACCATTATAACTGCATATTTGGTTAGATACTGATTACATAGTGTCCTTCAGTTTATTCAGCATTTTCCTATGTGTGATTTCTTTGAGATAATTATTTTATCTGTTTTTAAATGAGGGAATAGGGATTTAAAGATATTTTAAAAAATAGAGATACCTATGGCCTCGAAACATGTGAATTTTAAGAGTGGAAAGAGAACCCTCTTCTCCCCCCTACCCCTCGCCAACCCAGTGGGTTGGCCATTTTTAAAAAGGCATTACCAAAATAAGTTATATATGTATATGTATAACCGAGATGTTGCGAGAAATGTTGATGGAACAAGAAAGTGCTTAAAAATGGGAGCATGTCCTTGAGGAATGCCAATAGCTATAGTCACACAGAAAAATTCAGATCTCTATACTAGAAGCTTTAATCAGCATTGCCAAATGGAAGATACGGAGAAATCTATTTAGAGTCAATGCAAGAAGAAACATCAAAAATAGGTACTGGCATTCTTTCACATCTTTGAACAAATAATGCTCATTCTTGTCTCGGAGTCTTTTTCACGTGCGCTTGCTTCCTTTATGAGAAACCTCCTGCTCTTCCACTAGTCAGTTCTTACTGTTTAGATCTCAGCCTGAAGTCCCCACCCCCACCCCATCCCAGGTAAGCTGCTTTGAACTGGGCAGCCATTTCACATGCTCTTGTAGAACCCTGTCGTCCTTCGCAATGCCAAGCACACCTGTAACGTCACTAATTATTTTGTGCAATTGATTCTTTAAGGATTTTTCATCCCACTGGTGCTAGGTGGAAGATGATACTGATAACTTGCCTCATAGCCTAGCCCACTGTGCAAGCTCTGAGTTCAGATGGTGACAATTCCCATGTATGTACCTAGCCCCCCATCTCCAGTGCTCCTGCTCTCCCTAAGGGCTTTCTCCAGCCCACATACTGGGCAGTCCCTGGGCTAGACGTGCCAGGGATTTATCATCCGCATGGGAACTCCTGGTCATCAAGGGATGGGAATTGGAATCGAAATGCCCTAGCTTCCCTTCTCCATGCAATATTTTGACTGTGTATGTACATGGTTCTCAGTGGGATTGAGCCCCAGGTATGCACAGATACGCCCTGCTCATTAACAGCCCTGTTTAGCTTTCTTCCATACTCCCTCATTTATGCTTCTGTACCACTTCTCAAATAAACTACCTGCAGATAGGTCCTTATCTCAGGATCTTCTGTCACAGAACCCAAGCTAAGACAAGCAGGAAATGTATCCATCTTGTTTCATCCCTTTTCCGCTTGATTCTGAGGTTAATGTTTGGAACTGGCCCTTAATGTCTCTTAAGAAAGCAATAAACACTTGAAGAATCTGCTTGGCTGTGGAGGCAATAACTATTTCTCCGTGTAGGGAGGGCTCCACTACTGGAGCTGAGCACCCAGAGGCACAAGTTAACCATCTATGGTGTGGTGCTACTGAGGGGGCATTACATGTATATTTAGACCCACACATATACTCTCCAGGTGCTGGGAATACTGGCTGCTGATGGCTCACTGCTGCATCCCTTCCTGGGAACTTCCTACCTTGGCAAGAAGTTGCTTTTCTTAAGGTGGTACCTGCTACTCGGGGATGACCCACAATCAGTGCTTCGCTGATGTGAGGATAGAAAAGCTTGGGCACCTTGCCTCAACTTGGGGCAAAACTAAAGGATCGTTCCTAATTCCAGAGCTCCCTGTTGGGTTGGCTTAGGCCTGTGTTGTAACTGCATTGCTATTTGGCTTCTCCCCTTGCCCAAGACTGCTTTCTTCACTTCTAAAATTGTATCTCCCCATAGCACACCCCAATATACTATAGGCCTGCAACCCTCCATCTTAGAACTCAGGCCAAGACTCAGGGATATCACAGAGAGGATTCTTGCATTTGCAAGAATTCCAGTTCTGAGGCTTTGATTTCAAATGAAGAAGCACAGGAAGCCTTTGGAAAACTGGAAATTACGCCAGCAATTGTCATTGTTTGTTATTTCTCACAGTGCCCAAGGACTCTGGCAGCAGCACCTGTACGTTGTCTCACTTAGTGGCGGTGTTGGAATTGTCTCACTTGCAGACTTGCTGGGGGCTGGTTCCATTTCCTTCTTGTTGGTTTGGTGTTCACAGTGGATGACTGCAGGCCGGGGCATCCTGCACGCAGAGATGCCTTGCTCAGAGGAGCCAGCCCACGGCCTGCAACTGTGGGTGAACTTGAGAAGTTCAGAGAAGATGGTGGAGCCTCAGTACCAGGAGCTGAAAAGTGAAGAAATCCCTAAGCCCAGTAAGGACGGTGTGACCATTGCTGTCATTTCTGGAGAAGCCCTGGGAATAAAGGTAAGTCGCATTGTTGTGTGTTCAGGAGACAGGTGTGCAGTGACGCAGGCTGGCTCTGCCTGTGACAACTCTCACTAGGTTTCCCATAGTTTTGTCTCAAGGGATGTCCTTGCTCCAAAGGTGTCAGAATAAGTGCAAGCTAAGGGAACTCAGGATTTTTCTGCTGCATCCAAACTCATAGAGTTAGGAAGATTATAAGAAAACATGCCCATGCAAAGAACTTGGTTGAAAAGCAATTTTCACGGTATGTCTTAATGTACGTGCAGATTTACCCTAATTCTTTTCACTTAATAGTGCAATTTTATGCATTGAGTTATAACTCATCAGTCTTGCAAAATCACCACGTTTAAGAAATAAGCAAAAATACCAAGACCAACTCCATTCCGTGAAGATGTAGGTAAACTATTTATGCCCCACTTAGTAAGGAAAATGTACTACTACATTACAAAAAGGTTATTTTTAAAAATTAACTTGACCACTGATTTATTCCATACATGACACGTCCTGCATATTCTTCTCAATGGAAACTTATATATTTTAGCTTTAGGCTCCCACATTTTTGATCAAATAAAATCATTTTAGGCTAAAAATTATGGACATATTTGTGGAAGGAAAAGGGCGTGGCAAATATTGTGGTGTTTACACACCAGAACTATTTGCTGTGGAAGCTAAGATTCCTCACGCCAGCCAGTTTGAAAGACTGGCAAGCTGGGTAGCAGGCTTTTAGGTGGAGGTTCCCAGAAGCACACCCTGACATGCGAATCACTCTCCTCCGAGAGGGACAGTAAGAGCACCCAGGAGCAAGTAGGGGAGGAAGCCAGTTAAGGACACTCCCTCAAGCAAAGTCCTGAAGAGGGTGGCTTTAAACTGGTCCTGCTGAAGACTCGCAGGATTAGTATTCCTCGGTGTTGGCCCGATCCGCCTCAGGTAAAGGGCCCGAGTTTTCATTCTCCTTTACTCAATAGTCGTTGGTTGTGACCTTTGGCTTTGGGGTGAGGAGCACAGAAATGGTTAAAAGTGGTCTGTAGGGGTCTGGGTGGGACTGACACCTGGCGATGAGAGCATCGGGATATTGGGATCTACTTTGTCATTCTCCCAGTGGGCAATCGGCACTTGTGTAATTATTAATTTTTTATGTGCAACCACGAGGATAACGGCTTGGCAGTGGCCACTAATTAACCACTCAGTGAGATTCATTACATGGTTAAGAGATTGGTTATGGTTGTGGTTATTGGTTGGGACTTACTGGTTTTTCTTTATCCTGCATTGAAACCATAGTTCTTTATATATACCACACATAGGTATAGGTTTTATTTTCTTTGTGTTTCCAGTGTACACAGAAATAATTGAAGAAAAAACATAGAAGTTTGCCCCTTAGTAGGCACAACAGACTGGAGTCTGCCCTCTGCCCTGAAGGTATTGCTTACTTTGCAGTTGGAAGTGACCCTTCTTTGTGTTTCTGTGACCTGTTTCTGTTTGGCCAAGCATTGAGCAGCGCCCTTCTCAGCTGTTTGTAAGGGAGTCCTCCCTTTCAGTCTGCAGAAGACAGATGAGATCTTGTAAGGTCTTCTAGTTCAAGGCCACAGCACATCCCTGGGTATGGTGTCAGGCAGAGAGGTACAAGGGAAGCTGAATTAATGCAGACGGAAAGCCACTCACCGTCTCACCTGGTGTTTCCAGGACTCTAAGGTTCTAGGGACATGCCTCTAGCACCTACTGAGGTGGACGGTGGAAGGCAGAAGGTTCTCCCTCTAGTTCAACCAAAGCACATGATTTTGGTTGTGTATATTAGAGTTGTATGTAAGAGTTCACTTAGAAAATGAGTCAATCTGTGTGTAACTAATAAGAGAGACCATGCCAGTGATTTAATAGATATGCAAAGCCAGGAATATCATGAATCCTTAGCGTTTACAACTGCTTTTCATTTATAGAAGACACAAGGCAATTTTAAGGTTGAAGCTGGTTCCAATTACAGGCATAAGGACTTTTTAAAGCACTTCCAAGCAGCAGACCATGTGGGGTTGCAATTGCAACCGAGTATTAGAGACCAGAGGATATGTTTTAACTTCGTAAAATAATGTCTTGGTAGCTGCTGGCCTCTATTATTTCTTTTTGATGAGTAAAATCTCCAAAGTAAATTATATTCTCTTAAGTAAATAATCAGTCTTTATTTTGAGAACTTTTTAATGGTAAGAGCCTCTTAGAAACTGAATTGTTGATTGTTATTTGCAGTATGCACTGTTAATGCTTTTCCCTTTTTGCCCATTTTTATTGTGAAATATGTATAACATAAAATTTGCTATCTTAAAAAAAAAGAGTCTCTTGGAAATGTGTGCATCATTAATTTGGATTTCCAGAAGCAGTGTGGGTCAGTGGTCACTTACATAGACTTTGGTGACACACTGGGTTAAAATACTTAGCATGAATTAGCTGCGCGATGTTGAACAAATTGGTTAACTACGTGTACCTCAGCCTCTTCAGCCATAAAATAGGGCTTCTGTGAGAATTGAGTGGCTTCTTATACATTCACCTCTCTGAGTGGCACCAGACACATGGCAAACACCACATATAAATGGTAGTTGTCATTATTTTTACTTTAATTACTTTGTGCTAACTCCAGCAGTAGATGGGCTGAGATTTATGTTTGGCATCTCTGCTACAAGGATTTGCTGAAATTCGAGGAGGGTAATTAACCTGCCTTGAAGAAATGACACCAGTGTGGTCATTGGAAAGACCAAGATTATGGCCATTTCTTTTTTTGGGGGGTGTGCCAGGGATCGAACTCAGGGCCTTGCACTTGTTAGGCAGGCACTCTAACCATTAAGCTAAATCCAGCTCCTGCCATTTCTTTGTTTTTTAAATTTTATTTTAACGGTACATTTTAGATGTATATAGTGATAACATTCATCATCCCAGCCATTTCTTGTAAGTCTGATAAGAGACATAGTTCTATACATCCAAAATCTTAGTATGTGCTTAACAGGAAGTGACTGGGTCTTATAAGGTCTAGATTTACCAGAAAAACACAGAAAGACTGTCTTGCATCAGCAGGGTAATTTTTTGTTTTCTTTGAAGCAGGGTCTTTAGCCCAGTCCGGCCTCATACTCACGGTTCTCCTGCCTCAGCTTCCCAAGTGATGGGCTTACAATCATGTGTCACCACGCCCGCTGCATCAGGAAGATCATTTTAAGTTAAATCACAAGATGAGGCTGAGACTGTGCTTTCTAAGAGACCAATGTATTTATAGCCAATATAGTATCAACAACAGCTCCCCTCCCTGCAAATGAAGTATCTTGAAAATGGAATTAGTGAGCATTGCAGCACTCTTCAGATTTTAATATGGGCTGCCTGGGCCTTTTGATAACATGCAGATTCTGCTGCAGCAGGCCTATTGCCAGGTCTGGGATTCTGCATTTCTAACAGGCTCCTGGGTGGTGCCAATGCTGTGGTCAGGGAACCTCAATCCAAGACACAGGAATTTACCCATCTTGAGGAAGTTTTGATTAGGCTCCTATGGAAGATGTTAAACAGCCCAGTTCTGTGACTTTGGCAAATCTTACTTCATCTTTCTGGACTCCAGTTTCTACATGCACAGAAAAGGTGATGAGGTTTTGGGCAAGATGCTTTAGCTTTTACAAACAGCAAAACTGTCTTTTTGGTATTTCCAAAGATAGATGTATCCCTGTTTCCCAGGTTGTGTGTGTCTAAGCATTTATTTAGCCCTTGGAAAGCCACAGCCAATTTCGAGCATGATTCTGCCAGGACAGTGTGATCTAAAGTGAAGGCTTTGAGGGGGAGAAATGATAAAAATGGGATAGTTCGAATAGTTTCTGTCACTTCTGGAAGGTCACAATCACATGTTTATTTCATGAGAGTATGCAATTCTTCAAACCCCATTCCATCCTTATCAGTGAGCCAATCAGCTGTATTTATTGCCAGATCTCTTTGGAACACAATTCTTTTCCCAAAGAATGCCTCTACTGGCCTCCTGCAGCTCTAAATTCCGTTGTGTCAGAAGCAAACCTTGAGGAGGCCTCAGCCCCACTGGGGTCAGAGCACCGCAATCTGGAGCCAGACGGTCTGAGTTCAAGGCCAGCTTCACCACTGGCTCACTTTGAGAAATTCACTTCAGCTTGCTGGACCTTGGTTTTCTAATCTGTAAAATGGAGAGAACTATAGTGACCTAGCTTGGGGGGAGGTCTTCAGGAGGGTTAAATCAATTAATATGTATGTGTAAATTGGAACAGTGCTTGGCTCAGAGTAAGCCCTGTTTTGATGCTATTTTTACTTTCTTTCCAAAGCTTTGAGCATTGTTCCTGTGGCCTATAGACATAACAGGAAGAAGCTGCCTTCTGATGGGCAGGTTATCTGCTCATGTGTTGGATGATAACAAAAATTTTAAAACCTCAGTTTCCAAGGGAGTTTACTAAACATCTCATGTAATTTGCTCAGATCATTTTTGTCTTCCTATCTAGTTTTCTACTCAAGGTGAGACTTGATTTCTTAGATTCTAGCTGGCACAGGCAGAATGGCGCTCCTCTTCTGCCCTGCCCCCCTGTGCTTGCTTCCCTTCCCTCAGGGGTGGAGGGAGCTGCCCCTCCGCAGGAGGCCACGCTTTCCTTCCCAAGCTCAGAAGGACAACTTCGCATTGCAAAAACAGGTAGTATATGCTCAGACATTTTTTTTTTCTTTTGCCTTTCAAGTAGTCCAACAAGTTCATGGGGCTAGTTTGAAAAATGAGACAGATATTCTCCTAATGGCAGAGGTTGAGTGGGGCCTTGGGGTTCTGACAAAGGGAACTTGAGAGAACAGGCTCCAGCTGTCCCAGAGAGCAAGTGAAGGGAAACAGTGCTTGTTCGGGAAGGGATCCTCCTCCCTTCCAAAGTGCTGTCTGTTAGTTTATTTTATTTATAAATCGGAGCACTCTGTGATAGATCAGGAAGCCTCCGGATATAGATCTGTGCAGTGACCACGTAACAAACATTCACTTTGGGGTGTGAGTGGCAGGGATAAGGATGAACTTGAAGCAGTTCTCTGTACATCCGTTAGGTTTTACTTTTGAAAGAGGGAAATGTTTATATATATTTAAGACATCACATTCAATCAGAGAAAGAAAAGGTCTTAAAATCAAAACCAAGCAGAAGCTCACAAAGAACCTCTGATGTGTGTAAAGATACCAGCAATAGAACCAGCCAGAAGAAACAGTTATTTTAAGGGCTGGTAAACATAGTTATTATTATATTCCGAAGACAAGAAGAATGGCACAAAAATTTTAAATGTCACTTGTAGTTTTATTGTTAGCATTGGTGCTATAATTCAATAACAATTTTATGCATATTATAAAATCAAACAAATGAGTAAATTTGTTGATGTTTTAGGAATCAAGATTTTCAGTATAAGAAAAATAGATATAAATATAAAAGAACTAAGAAAACAGTGTAATATTCAATGGTAAACATTAAATGAACATTTGAAAAACAAATATCCATCATCTCTTTGAGGCATTTTCTGGAAACTTCATATGGTTTGATCATTTTAGGGATCTAAGATTTTTTTTTTTTTGAGACAAGGTCTTGCTATATGTAGTTCAGGCTGGTCTTGAACTCACAGTGAGCCTCCTGACTCAGCCTCCCGAGTGCTGGAATTAGGGGTGTGTGTCACCACGCCCGACAGGAATCTAAAATTTTTTTAATGATGCAATTTTATGTATCTTTTTCATAATACTATTTCCATTGGTTTTTATTTCCGGTAATTTTTATTTCAGGTACATTTATTTTAATTTGATGCTATAAGAAATCCTTTAAAAAGTTCTAACCTAAACATTCATAATCACCCTAGTGAATTCTGGCTGAATTTCCCCATCGAGACCTTAAATAAGTGTTTCGTAATGGGTAGGTGGACAGAGAGAGGAAAGGAAAAACCAGCATGAGATAGAGAGCTAAAGAGAGCCTCCTTTTGACACAGGGGAAGGGGGAAACAGCATTTGGGAGAAAAAAATATGACAAAATACTATGGAAAAATGGAATTGAGAATTTCCCAATTATGTCTGCTTGCTGTTGCTCCTCAGGGCCTCCTCTTTTTGGTGCAGCCCTTTCAGCTGTCCCCGCTCATGGGCACCTGACTTCTCTCCAGATCCAGGCTACCATCCTATCTGCGTAGCCCATGCAATCTTTGGAGCGACACTTACCATTTCATTTTCCATTACCCACTTCTCTAGGATCTCTGTTTATTCGGTCATTAGGCACCTGCTTTGTGCACATTGTTAACACCCTGCACATAGGCTGTGACTAGGATACAACTGGGGTCTTCAAAAGGGCTCACAGTCAAGGGTTGGGAGAGAAGCCAGCCTGACACGGGAAGCACGAAAATAGCAATATGTAAAAATTCCAAGTCCAACGGAAGGACAGTAAATTCTGCTTGTGTGGGTGGAGGGAAGGAAAGAAAGAAAATAGGACAGAGAGTGTGCTTGTAGTGGTAGACTTAGATAGTAAAAATGCTAACTGTTTGGGGGCGATCATGGGTGACTGCACAGCCAACCAGATACTGGTGGCATTGTGAAAGAGCGCAAGGGAGGAAATGATACAAAATGTTGGGAGGGAGGGAAATTCAAAACCAGATTTGTTCACGCTTGGATTTTTTTGAGGCTGACGTTAGCTGTATATCTATTCCTGTGTCCTTCTCTTGCAGGGTTTTAAATAGCAAGGTTTGAGGTTCAGGTCGGGGTGGCCCCCCAGTGTGCTGTGTGCAACTTTATCTCATCTTAAATTTTATGAAGCAGTTCATTCTATAGGAGCTGCCCAATACAGGACAGGTGCCCCCAGCATATGATCAGCATCACTGTATGGCGAAGTGCAAAGCTTGGCTTTGGTTCAGTGTGGAGAATGGGCAGAATTAGGTTATTCATCTTGTTTAGTAAATTAAGAGGACACCAAAGAAATGCACCCAGTAACTTCAAAGAACTTGTCCTGTGGTAGGCAGCTGTAGTTGGCACTTCATTTGCAGTTAGGAATGTTCAAATAAACAATGGTCAAGATCTGCTCAAATCAGCTGTACAAAAGGTTGCTCTTGCCCAGGGCAGCCCACTCACCCCAGAAATACCATTCTTGGTGTGCACAAAGGGTGCCAGATGTTCTTATTCCTTCAAGATGTCCCTGCTGACCTAATCATCTAGGAAGCACATTCCAGTGGTGTTGACAAGTCCTCTTCTGCCAGTAAATGAAGAATGGATAGGTACATTTTTAAGTCAGAAGTTATATTCTGTGCCATTTGTGCATCCTTAGCCCTAGGAACTGGGATTATAAATTTGCAGAGAGAATTAGACTGAGAACATAATGAAAGCTATAAAAAACTAAGATGTCACCTTCAATTAAAGTGAGTAGACACTCTAGCATTATCGTTGTAATCACTACTCTAGTAAGTCCTTCCTCAGGAGCATGATACGTATTTTTCCTAACCACAGGGAGACATACGGGAAGGTTCAAGGAACTGTCTTTAGACCTTTGCATGTTGCGTTAAAAGCTAAGTTGGATGTCAGTATTTAAAATTGACACTGGCATATGTAAAACTATGTTGTTAATACCTACAAGCATAGTACTTTATTTTGACCCAGGCAGAAATCCTCCAAAGCATATAACTTTTGAATAATTTGACCTAACTTACAGTAAGTATGCTAAACAGATTCCATGTCAGATATAATTCTGGTTACTTGAAACATTACAAATTTATGGTATGCGAATTATATATCAATAAATCTATTTTTTTTCCGGTGCTGGGGATGGAACTCAGGGCCTTGTGCTTGCAAGGCAAGCACTCTAACCACTGAGCTAAATAAATCTATTTTAAAAAAGAATTCTCCTGAGTACAGGCAGAGGTACTTCAAAATAGCCAAGTATTTTTATATAAATTTTATTGGTACATTTTAGGTATACATAATGATCATATTCATCATAGGGGTTTTGTGCCTGTACATGTTATGTTTTGATTTTCTTTTTCTTCCCCTTTCTCTCCCCTCCCTTCAATCCTCCTCCCCTCCTTCCATAAGACAGCTTCGTTTCCATTTTTTCTTTTTCTTTTCTTTTCATTTTCCCTTCCTTCCTTCCCCCCACTCCCCATTTCCTCTTCCCTTTTGAACACTTTCTTTCTATTTCACAATATCTATTATATATTTTGGTCCTTAGTTACACTTTCAACTTCTCATACCAGAGAAATGTGACGTTTACTCACGTGTCTGATTTATTTCACTTAAGAGTATGTTTTGAGTCACTATGTATATCTAAAATGTACCATTAAAATAACATTTTTAAAAAAGAGTATGTTTTGAGGTGCATCCATTTACCTAGAAAAGTCTCAAGTTTATCCTTTTTAATGCTGAGTAGTACTCCATTGTATAAAAAAACCCCACATCTTCTTTATCCATTCATCTGTTGTCAGGCATTTGGGCTGTTTCCAAGATGTAGCTATTACGAACTGTGCTGCTATAAACACGAGCCTATATATATCGCTGTGGTATGATGCTTTTAATCCTTTTGGGAAAATACCAAGAAGGGGAATAGCTTGGTCAAATGGAACCTCTAGTAGTAGCTTTTTAAGGAATCTCCTCACTGATTTCCACAGTTGTTGCGCCAGTCTACACTCCCATCAACAGTGGATGAGGGTTCCTTTTTCCCCACAGCCCACCAGCGTTTGTTATTGGTTAACAATAATAGCCCGATAATAGCCATTCTTTCTGGAATGAGATGGAATCTTAGTGTTTTAATTTGCATCTCTTGAATGACCAGTGATGTTGAACATTTTTTCATATATTTATTGGCCTTGTGTACTTCTTCACCTGAGAGATGTCCGTTCATTTCAGCTGCCCATTTTTGGACTGGGTCTTTAAATTTGGGAGGTCTGATTCTTTTGAATTCTTTATGTATTCTAAATGTTAGACCTTTGTCTGAGGAATAGTCAGCAACAGTTTTTTCCCCACTCTGTGGGTTGTCTTTTCACTCTGTTGGTGGTTTCTTTTGCTGTGCATAAGCTTTTTAATAAGATGAAATCCCAGTTGCTGGTTCTTTGTACTGCTTCCCGTGCAGTTTGGATTTTGTTCATAAAGTCTTTGCCTACACCTATGTCTTCAAGAATTCTCCCTATTCTATCTTCCAGCAGATTTAGTGTTTCTGTTTTAATATTTAGATCTTTGATCCATTTTGATTTTAGTTTAGTACATGGTGAAAAATAGGGGTCTAGGTTTTATATTCAGCATGTGGAAAGCCAGTTTTTCCAGCACCATTTTTTGAAGCGGCAATCTTTCTTCCAGTGAAGGTGTTTGGCCTCTTTGTCAAAGATGAGGTGGTTGAGTGTGTTTGGGGTAATTTCTGCATCTTGTAACCTGTTCCACTGATCCTCAGGTCTTTTTTTCTCCCAGTACCATGCTGTTTTTATTACTGTAGCTTTGTAGTATAATTTCAAGTCAGGGATTGTGATGCCCCCTGCCTTGCCTTTGTTGCCCAGAATTGTTTTTGCTATTCTTGGTCTCTTCGGGTTCCAGATGAATTTTAGGATTGTTTTCTCTAATTCTGTGAGGCACACTATTGGTATTTTGATCAGGATTGCATTGAATCTGAATAGTAGTTTAAGAAGTCTGGCCATTTTCACTATATTGGTTCTTCCTACCCAAGAGCAGGGTATATCTTTCCATTTTATGATATCCTCTTCGACTTCTTTTTTCAGAGTACTGTAGTTTTCAATGTAAAGTTCTTTTACTTCTTTTGTTAGATTGATTCCTAAATATTTCTTTTTTATTTTTTTGATGGTGTTGTGAAGGTGTGGCATCCCTAATTTCCTTCTCAGCAAATTTGTTTGTGTGCAGGAATGCTATTGAATTTTGAGTGTTGACTTTGTATCCAGCTGCATGAGTGAACTTGATTATCAAATCTAGAAGTCTTTTGGTGGAGGTTTTGGAGTCTCCTTTGTAGACCATGTATTATGTCATCTGCATGTAATGATAATTTAACTTCTTCCTTTCTTATCTTTATTCCTTTTATTTCCTTCTCTTGTCTAATTGCTCTGGCTAATGTTCCTAGAAGTGTATTGAATAAGAGTGATGATAGTGGACATCCTTGTCTTGTTCATGATTTTAGAGTGAAAGTTTTTGACCATCTAGTATGGTATTGGCTGTTGGTTTGTCATAGATGGCTTTTACCCGGTTGAGACAAAGACTATCTATTCCTATTTTCTGTAAGGCTCTTTTTTTTTTTTTTAATCACGAATGGGTGTTGGGCTTTGTCGAATGCTTTCTCTGAGTCTATTGAGATGATTGTGTGATTTTTGTCCTTGGCTCTGTTAATATGATGTATCACATTTATTGATTCACTTCCCTCCATCCCTGGGATGAATCTTACTTGGTCATAATGTGTAATCTTCTTGATGATTTGTTGCATTCTGTTTGCCGGTATTGATAGCCAAATATTTTAAAATTTCAACCCAAATGGGTTCTGAATCATTAAAGTAACCACTTATAAAAAGAGGAGCATGTTGTGATCTTCAAACCACAGAGAATCCTTTTCAGCATCCATTGCAGATCCAGAGGCTTTTTAGTGTTCACTTGGCTTCGAAGAGTGAGATGAGGAAATGGAAAGAAGCCGCCTTTTGGGGAAGGACTTCCACACCAACCACGGGACGGTGGAAGCATTCCCCAGAAAGGTATCCTGGAAAAGCATGACATTAGTTCAAACTCAGCAAACAAGCAGTAAGTGCCAATTGTGTGCAAGACCTGTGAAGGTATGTGGGGAGAAAGGTGACAAAGTCAAAGAGCTGGGCAGACACAATCAAAGGGACAGACACATCCACTGATAAGTTGAACATTCAGTGGTGAGTCAGCAGACTAGTCAACGTGATGGTTAATGGGAAAGCAGAATAGGAGGTCTTGGAAGATCAGGCCTAAGCTCCAAGGAGAGGCCTAACTTGGCAAAGAAGGATGGAAAGTGGGGATAGGGCAGGAGACAGCACGAGTTGAGGTGTTTGTGCTGAGGTATGAAACTGTGTCCAGTTTTATAAGCCATGCTTTAAGAAGGCCTTCAAAACACATGTTGATTGTTTAAGCATGAAAATTGGAAACATCACCTTCTTTTTCATGTAAAATTCTTCTCATAATCTGCTTGCATGTCACTATCTAACTCAGTCTTTCACATTGGGGACATAGCTGTTGCATCAGGATTAGAACAGGAGTTGATTAAGGTTCAGGCTGTCCAGGCTTGTTGTGAAATAAAACAATGATAACTCACTTCTTTTCCTTGAAATGTTAAAAGTCCTCTTGTTCTCTTTGCTTCTGTATACGCAATAATTTTTAACAGTATGCAAGGAAATCATGATGGCCACAATTGTTTTTCTGGACCAACTACAAGTAGCAATTGGAGACATTTTAAATGTTTCCCCTTTAAAAAAGCCATTTTGAAATCCAGAGCAAGGATCTTCTCTCTCTTCGTTTTCAAATACCTGCCTGTCCTTAGCTTTCGTTTCATCTCTAGACTAAAAATAGTGCTGGCTTCATTTTCCCCACCTTCTTCTCTTATTCTCTGATTACGAATAAGTGATGCACAAGAGAGAGGGAGAGTTGGGCTATGAAAAGGAGGAAGAAAAATAACCTAGCACCTTTTCTACTTCAGCTGGGTTCCGTTAGCACCAATTTTTCTGTCTTTCCACTTTCTCTCCACCCGTTTTCCTGTAGACTGCCCTCCCCAGTGCCAGCTGAGATCGCCTGACTGTTCTGACCATGGTGGTTGTGTTTATGAAGATGCAGTTCTCACCTGTGCCTTTGTCTGCCTTGGGTGACTTACCCAGACTTAGCTGAGATACTGACTTGAGGCCACCTGTTAATTATCAGTCTGATAGTACTGAGTAAGAGTTTCTTGTGACTGTCACTAAATGTTTTTGTAGGTTTTAATAGACTCTGGCAACCAGATAAAAACAGACTAATACATGGAGGAGGACCTATGATTCAGTGTGAGTCAGATGGAGGGAGTTGAGGTTGAGGAAACAACTAAAAAATAGTGTTCCTTTCTTCTCCTCCCAAGTTCAGAATGAATTAAGAGATAGACTGAGAAGGTGATCGAATAGATATGTGACTATCATCTGTATTACCAGTCACATAAGAGTGCACGACTTGTATCTGAGACCTTGTGAGCTTTTTAATATTTCCCCTATTTCATTAACCACTCCCAGGCAGAGCTATACAGTCATAGGCATCTTCAGAAGAAGAAGTTTTGTTATTTCATGGACAAAGAAGGAAAGAAAAAGTTAAAAGCCCAGAAGGGCTGAGCCCGAGCTGAACTGAGCATGCTCAATTCCTTGACTTCCCCTCACCAATTGGATCCTTCCTCCTTCTACTCCTGCGCCTCCAGGTGTTAGTGGGGAAGGCAGAGAGCAGAGCGGCTGCTGCCAGTGTTGCCTTATCGGAAGTGTCTAATCTAATAGTGTTGCTGTGACCGTGATCTCTGGGAAGGAGATGAGACGTTTGTCAGCGTGGACCTCCTCCCACCAGAACTAACTTCTGCTCTTTGGAGTCAGTTGAACTAGCAGAAGGATCTGAAATGAATACAGAGAGCATTTTCATTAAACTCACACCGGGGTGCATTGGAATTCTTGGACGTGCATTCACTCCCCATTCTGTTCCCCTGCCAAATTGCTCTCAACCATGTTGAGGTGTGTGAGGAGCCCAGGTGGCAACATAAAATTTTCCTAAATGTTAAAGTATCCCAAATTTGAACACGGATCTCTCCTATCATTAGATTTCTGAGATGGAAGTAAAGTTCCGATCTAAAACTCCTTGCCCTTTATAAAGCAAGTCAAAAGAAATTAAAATTAAAAATTACCTTCTAAATAAAGTACCAAAGCATTTTTATTCAATTTTAATCCTGCCTTGCTTGGGTAGAATAAGGATGTGGCTTCATTAGGTCTGCCAAACTTGAATTCATTCAACCTCAATTCTCATTTGTCTCACTTAAAAATAGTTCCAAAGGGTAATAGAAGACACGTTTATTACAGTATGAGCCCCGGTTCCATGAAATTTCACTGCACAAGCAAATCTCTAATCTACAGAGCATTATATCTGCAGAAAACTGATGTCCTTGGTCAGCTGGAAGAGCAAAACCATGTATCCATACTGTTCCCCACTCTGTGCGGTGAAACCCTTCTGCCTTCTTGCAAAGTTAGATGCTTGTATTGGGGGCAACGGCAGGTGCCAGGCCTTAAGAAAATCTTCCACCCAACTATAGAAGAGATATTCTTCTTACTATTAGGCAGAGAAATACAAATTCAAATAATATGATACTACTTGACATCTCTCATGTTGGCAAAAATTAGAATGTTGGTCACTGTCAAGTGCTGGCAAAGATAGGAAGAAATGGAAATGTCGTGCTTGGTGGACCAATTATTATAGTCCCCATGAAAATCAAGGTGGCATTAGTCAATGAATCTATCATGGCCTGTGGGGTATGCCCTAGAAATGTTCCTCCTGGGAGTTTGTTCCACCCAGAATTCCCCAAGCAGACATGACAGTGGCAATCCCAGCATCATGGGTAGTTCAAGGCAGTCAAAGATAGTGTGGGTGTTCACCATTTAGGGAATGGATAAGTAAAACGTGGTGGTTGTATAAGATGGAATACGGTGTAGTTTTCAGAAGCAATGGGAAATGTTTACTTATAGTTAGTTACATTATTGGCTCTCAGAAAATAATGCAAAGTACATCAGAACAAGAAAGCAGTTTAATACACAGTACCACTTAGTTTTCAAGGACAATAAGATACCTAAATAAATATACTTAGGGTCTATTGGAAGGATGTTCATTATATATACTTGACTGAGATCCAATGGGGAGTGGTACTAGGACTGAGGACGAAAGGGGGAAATAATATAAAACATGAAGGGCTTTCATCGACGTATGATAACTATGCTGCAAACCATGGTGTAGGACCAATTCAACCCCATGCAGCCGGGGAGGGGGAAGGGAGGGAGGAAGAGAGAGAGAGAGAGACTGAGAGATTTGTGTCTAGAGCCAGCTTTTAACTTGGTTGTTGCAGGTGACCTCTTGTGTGGATGATTGAAGGGATTCTAGGAAACCCTAACACATGACAAAAATTTTGTTGTCATGTTATCAAACTCTACCTACCATAGAGACTAGGTCCTTTGATAATATGATAGACCAAAAAGAGCATGAACTGTGTGGTCCAGCGGGTCTGGGTTCAAATCTCATGTCTGTGGTTTAATACCTCTGGATCTAGGATCCTAGCAACACAGAAGGTACTTAATAAATATTGGTTCTCTTTTCCCGTATCTACCTCTCTTTCTGCTCCCCCGCTTCCCTTTATTATAAGGCTGTACTGACAGCAAATTTCTAGAATTTCTTGGAAAGGAAAATGAAAATGGCTAACATCCTTTATGTGCTTACAAAGTATAAGACTCTAGTCAGAGCTGCTTGATAGAAGAGTATAATGAAGGCACTATGTAACTTCACATTTTGTAATGAATATTTTTTAAAAGTAGAAACAGGTGGAATTAGTTTTAATAATATATTTTTCTTAATTAAAAGTAATATCATTTCAACATGGAATGAATATAAAATTATTATGAGAAATTTTACACTTTTGTATCAAGTCTTCGAAGTCTGGTGTGTATTTACAGTTCCAATATGTTTCAGTTCAGTCTAGCCACGTTTCATTTCAAAATGAACATCCCCCTCTTTCTGTCCCAAAGAGTACCTTTAGGCACCTGTCCGCAGAAGCAGATATTCCTGCCTGCCAGTGTCAGTGTCCTGTAAACAGTCACACAGGACAGCCTCGTACCATAAGAAAATCCCACTTCATCATGAAATTCAAGGGTGCTGTCTATACAAAGCTGTCAGTCCCCAGAGCCCTATGAAGTCTTATACTTGCCAAATAGTTTTCCCTGCTCCATCTTGATGCACTTTCTTGCAAGAACTCTTAAAAATATCTTAGTAAATACCAAGGGCAGCTGATAGAGATTAAAAATATTGCAAAGCTCTGTGAGGAATATTCCAGAACCAGTTGATAGGTTTGCTGACTCAGTTTTGGAACATGTTACCCATGGATGGAGATAAGGGCTAGGAACGCTCCTTGTTGGCATATTTAGGGGCCATTTGTGGTTTCATTGTACTGCTGCCTTTATAGGGTTATAGATGCATTATTTATACAAGAGATGGACCTGTTTTTTCCTCTGGTTTTAATTTTCCAAGAAATTAGAACATTTGTAACTCTGGCTCAGAAAGGTAGAGAAATCAAAGTCCAACTCCATGATGAACATGTCTTCAGTTAAATTTCAGAACTCTGAATCCTGTCAGCATCTTTGTCCTCTTTCTCTTGAGCCCTTTTCTCCTCACTATCTCTTCATAAATAAAACGTGAGAGTGGAGGGAATAGAATGTTACTATTGATTAAAGGGCTGCTTGGAAAATGATACTATAGAGACTAGACTGTAGTGTAATTTGGCTGCTTCCACAATTCTTGGTCAGCTGGATGGCCTCGATGCTAAAGACTGTCCACAATCCTTTATGTTGATGGCAGTTAAAAATGTTTTCTGGCTCCCACCCTACACAGAGGGGTTGGCATTTTGCCTAGGAGCTCCTTGTCTTCTCTTTGTGTCACACTTCATGTATATGTCAAAATATGATTACAGGATTTTAATCCTTCCCACAGTACCTTTGGCACCGAGGATGGAAACTCATCTCTTCCACTCCTTATCAAAATTGTGTAAAATAATCAAGAATTCAGAAAGCAGAGTGCTTTGGACTGGGGACAGAAGATATCATTTTGTTGAAGAGCATCAGCATTGGCCTATTCTAAGCAGTAAGCATTGGAAGTTAGTTTTTAATAAGGTGTTGAGTCTACTTTTAATTTTCTTAAACCCTAAAACATTCAAGAGGAGGGGAAGGAAAATGATTTTCCATGCACGGGCAGGGAGATCTAGTAATGAATTTCTTAGATCTGTGCTGATATATTTTTCTCCCAATGCAAAGCCCAGTAGACCGAGAGTGAGAAAGTAGTAGCAGCCATGAGAGGTGGCCCAGATGATGGCATGAACTCTTTGCAGAGTAGATATTCTTCTATTTGTTAAGGCTCCTGAGCTAGTCGAAGTTTTCCCCTCTGAAACTCTTTCTTGTAACTGGTAGAAAAAGAACCTATCTGAAATAGACCCAAGTGTATGTGGATATTAAGAATGATAAAGAAGATCATAGGCTCTCAATGGCTTTAGAGAGCTTGTTTGGAGGTCCCAGCAGGGGAGTGCAGGTCCGCCTGTACCCCTGCCGAGGAAACGGTGGGTCTGGGGTGGTGTCCTCTTCACCAGAGTGAGCGCACAGCTTCGGGAGGGACGCACACAGAGTCCTGAGGGCAGAAGGGGACACCCACCCAGCCAGTTCAGCCAGATGAACCTGGTGCTCTGTGGGGTGACAGATGTCTCAGCCAGATCTCCCTCACATCCTCTCAATATCTTTGAATGAGAAAATTAATGAACGAATGAAAGTAAGATGGGTTAATGAGCAGTTTATTAAAAGCCAAATGCAAGTGGCTTAACTACCATACGTACATGAAGTCTGTGGCTGGTTCCTGGTATGTACCAAACCCTCAATGTATTTAGCACTTGTTCATATATTAATAATATTTAATATTATTTATTAAGTTAATGCTAATATCACCTAATCTAATAGTCAAATTAAAAAGTAAGGAGATACCAATTTCTGCTTTTTAATCTAAGATTTAAAAAAAAGGTAGTCAACATTTTGATAAAATAGACGCTTTTTACAGGTAGCTGCTATATGACAAGACCAGAAACAATTTAGATGAAAGCAAATCAGTCCGTGTAAGAAATGAGCAAAATGATGATTTGTTCAAAAGTTAGATATTGATGAAATATTGGTATTTGTACTGTGAAGGTGGTGTCTTTGACTTTCTGTTTCACTTACATTTTTTCCTTCCTTCCCCCCAACCCATTTTTCAAAGGTTTTCAGGTCAGGTGTTTTTTTGTGTTTGTTTGTTTACTTTTCTAACAATTAATTCTTCCCTTCTGTTTGTGACAAGGAAAAAGAATCTAAATGTGTGACAATAGAGAATTTGTTTGAATTGGTTAACCTTCTAATATTAGGGGACTGGATGAAAAAAAGGCCAACTATAAAGAGATGCAAAACTGCCCTATAGGGTAACAAAATTACCAAGACTAGAAAAAGCAATAATTAGCACTAGACATTTTCAGCAAATTGCTGTTTAACCAGCTGGTTAGGTTGACCAGTTTGCTCTGGGCTACATTGTCTAGACCTTTAGATCCATAATTTTACTCTAAAGGAAAAGAAAATCAGAAAAGTGATCAGGGCTTTACATGCAATAATGTTTGCCACAAGTTAGCAAAGACACACACACACACACACGCACACACACACACACGCCATAAAATGTAACATCCAACATTGGAAGGTTGGCTCAATGGGAGGGAAGTGCCTGTGAACAGGTAGGAATTCTTTTCTAGCATATTGGGGATCGACACGCCTTAGTACAACTACTTAGAGTAATTTGCTTAAGCAACACATTATAAGTAAGATTCAGAATTGCAGTGCATTTCCTGAAAAAAATCACTAAGTCATAGTTTTTTAAATAGTTCCTCCAAAGAAACATAAAATACTTTATCACGGCTCTGATATGTGACACTAAATTGTAGCCACTTTTTAAGGAAGGCCAGGGTGGTGGTGAAAAAAGCAACACTCAGGAATAAATGGACAACAACTACCTGTGAAAGGTGCAGTGGCAAAGTTAAAGATGTTCCCTTCACCACACTTACATACAATAGTATAGCATGCTCTTTGCTTTTTCTTTGGAAGATGCTTTTAAGCCACATGGCTTCCATATGGAAGTAATTTCTTCTCCTAATTAAGTTCACATTTACGAATAGGAGCAGAGGAAGGAAGCCAGTTTGACAGGGGTATCATACCAAAAGCCAGGGTAACTAGGAAGTCTTTGAAGGATGTAAGATGAAGGTAGGGTTTGGAAGGAAGTGGTTTTATAGACCTCGTTTTGTCCGGGTTGTCTTGTGGTCATTATTGGAGTGGTGTCTGAGACTCATTAAAGGTTTGCTTCAGATGTGTTTATGGAGAAAGAGAGACAAAGCTGTCCTGTACTTGGTCCTGCACTTTCCTTTTGCTTTAGATTAGGAAAATTTACGCTTACCCTCTCATGAAGAGTTAAGTACTTATATTCCTTGCATGATATTTGATCCATAAAATTTTAAGCTATTATACTTTTCAAATACAGGCTAAACCTTTTAAAGGAAAGTTTCCTAAATACTTTCAACAGAGGATTATGAAATGGGAAGAAAGAAGAAGGAGGGATAGCTTTAGATTTTAGTGCCTTTACAGACATTATTAAAAAGGAGAAAAGGAAAACAAACACAATTTCACTGGTGGATTATAGAGCATTGGTTCTGTCCACGGTGAGACAGATTTGTGGAGGAATGTTTTAGTTTGTCATGGACCAATTTATTTTAATCTTGTGAAAATAGATACATTGATAGCTAAATTTTAAGCCAAAAAGAAGGATTTAATTAAATTCTCTTTCCACTTTGAGGGCCTATTAGTACCTTAGTGCTATACATAAAAACAAACAAACAGAAAATAGGAAATGTGCCTAACGGTGATAGTTCTTTATGCTTGAATATTAGCAGTGTGTGTAATAGAAAAACTAAATCCTGGTTTGCTCAACGTACATTCAAGGCCGGCATTATCATCCTTGAGTTAAATGAACATAACTTGCATTTGCTATTTCACTAGAGTTACCATGGATGATGAAAATTGAGAAAACGATGCCTACCTTCTTTTCAAAAATAATATATGCACATATCTACACACACTCATGGGAATACCTCCCAACTGAATTTTATCTCATTATAGACTAAACACATTTATTTGGGGGTGGTTGCGGGACTTGATTTTTCAAGTTGTTTTACACTGAAATCATTGACTCAATTTTCAGTACGAAAAGGATACTATAATCGGAATTCTATTTTAGGGTATAGATTTGGGGGAAAATAACTCTAATATGAATTCAGTGTTTCCCTGTAAGGCAGTAGGACATATCTGTGGCTTTATAAAGTCTCTCCTTGGTTTCTGTTTAAAAATTTCAAACAAATACATGAAGTAGATACAAAATGCATGTTTGTGTGTGTGCATGAGTGCATGTATCCAGGTAGTTGCAGTCTTATTAGAGAGGTAGATTGTTATTTTTTGAAAACATGGATTAGGTTGAGAAGCTGGAGGCAGGAGAAAAGAAAATCAAGGGCCAGTCTGGAGGGAAAGATTGATATTTGAGAGCAAGAATAGAGCGAGTTAACCGGTGGCTCCCCGCACACTCCCCACAGCCCCTCTGCCCTAGCCACATTCTCCCTTCTCTATAGATCCAGTCTGAGAAACCACGAGGGATGTTTAAAAATCAGAGTGTGGAGAAAATCATTAATTTTCTGATTTAGAACTTCAGATGAGAAATTGATTTAGCGAGTTTCCCCACAAGGTTTTCTGATGAGTGAACTAAACCCAGAAGAAGATAAGTCTTTCGCTAGTCAGCAGGTAAGACAATACTAGCATCAAAGACTCCCGGCTTCCAACTCGAGATGATTTTTATGTCCACGTTGTGGGAGAATATCAGTAAAAATTAAGCCCAGAACCTCTTTCTGATGAAGGCAGGTATATCCCTTCTGCCTCTGAGGCAGAGACTGGGAAAGATGCTTAACCCGAATGAACCTTTTATCTGAAAGGGAGCTAAATATTGCTCAAACAGAGGAGTCATATGATACTATGTGAATTTCCCCTTGACCTTTTTGGAGGAAACTTTAGAAGCCTTCATCAGACAAAACCAGTCTCTTTCCAGATGGTGCCAAACACACCTACTGATCCCAGAGACACCTGTGTCCCTCATGTGCTGCCCTTGGTTTATGTGTGCTTCAAATTCTTCAGATTGATTGTAAATCTTTGGTCTCAGGTTGTGCTTGATGTCACAGACTTTCTGGTTTCATTTATGTATGCGTAGAAGGATTTGCTTTTCTGGTCTTTGAAGTTGTTTTTTAATGCCGTTTGACCTTCCAAGCCACGTAAAACCATGTACCAGACTATTTTAAAGTCCAAAACTTTGATAGGAGACATTCATATGGTGGACAAAAAAAAATCCTTTGAGAGTCAACACTAATTCTCAGTTACTGTACAGACATATGCTGTGACCATACCGAATTCACCTGTCCTGAAAAAGAGGCATTTTGCTACATACAGGTATTGATGAATGCCCTATGTATACCATCAATCTACATATTATTATACATGAAATTTTTCCATTATGAAACACCATTCTATAAATATTTATTGGACACCAACTGTGTGACAGACACTATAGACTGGCTGTAGAGATTCAGTGTGAGAAAAGCAGAAACATTAATGTCCTTAGAGAAGTTACATAATTACTCTCTGCAAAATGTTGTCCTTATGGAGCATAGTAAATAATTCTGGCCTCTGGATTCTTTTTGTCCGTTTACAATTGCATATTTTAATGTAAGGATTTTATTAAAATATAAGTAGAGAAAAATACACAAATCAAGTGTACATTTCAGGGAATTTTCACCAAGTGACCATACCCATGGAGCCAATAGCCAGAACAAGAGACAGACTGTTACTAGTCCCCTTGAGACTTCCCTCGCCTTTTTTAAACTCCATCCAGTTATTAACCTTTGCAAGGTAACTACTTTTCTAACTTCTGACACTGTAGGTTAATTTTACCTTTGTATTGATTAGGGTTCTGTAGAGGAACAGAATCAGCAGAATATATAATTTTGAAAGGAGTTTATTAAATACGGCTATACAACCAGAGGCTGAATGGTCCACAGTTGCCGTGTGCATTCTGGAGCGCCAGAGGATCCAGTAGCTTTGGCTTCCAAGAAAGTGGATACCATAGAACAGGAGGGTCCAAGGATGCAGTGCCAGTCTGAGGCTGAAGGCCTGGAAATTTCCTAGAGAGTCATTAGTATGAGTCCATGTTAAAGGGCGGAAGAAGCTGGAGTCTGATGTCCACAGGTGGTGGCAACAGCAAAAGATGCACCTGCTCAAGCAGAATCAAACTTTCAAGTGCAGGCTGACTTTCTCCCCTTTCCCCTTTTCATCTCATCCAGGCTGTAAGCCTGTTGGATGATGCCACCCACAATCAGAGCAGATCTTCACCCCTCGATTTGCTGGCTTATGTGACAATCATCTTTAGAAACACCCCCACAGGCACACCTAGAAGTGTGCTTTACTAATCTAGGCATTTCTTAATCCAGTCAGGTTGACAATCAAGATTAACCATCATAGCTTTGTTCTGAACTTTATAGAAATGGAATTATATATCTGCCTTCATTAGCTCGATATTATGCTTGCAAGATTCTTCCGATTTGTTATATGCCATTGGGCTTATTCATTCTCCTTTCTGTATAGTATTCCACTATACAAACATATTGCAATTCATTTATCCATCCTATTGTTACAGACATCTGGGACATTTCCAGTTTGGGGCCATTGTCAATAGTGCCAATTTTAAGATTCTTGTACATGCCTGTGACATTTCTGTTGCGTGTACACATATGAGTTAGATTGCTGGGTCGAAGGTTATGTGTAGATTCATCTGTACTACACACTGCTTCATGTTTGCCCCAAGTTACATTCTCACCAGTAGTGTGGAAGTTCCAGTTCTTCCACTTCCTTCTAGAGCTTGGTGTTACGTGCTTTTTCATTTTAGTGTGCACTTTTAAATTTAAAAAAGAAGAGAGCCACTGGGGCTTTGTGATAAACAATGAAACATCATAAAGTTTATAGCAACAGTGCTAATCTCTTGGATTTTGTTTATACTGGTGATTCACGATGGCATTATATTGAATTACAAACTGCTCAACTGTTGATGAAATCAAAGCTACTGTATACAGTGGAAAATCCTGCAAAGGTTCGCCTTTCTCACATTTAGAGTTAAGGTTTTTTAAAGCCTGCAGTGGCAGAGCACCTTTTGTTGTTGTTGTTGTTGCAAGAAGGCCAAGGGAGAAGAAAAATATGTACAGGCCCCTTGTTGAAATTTCAAAATGGAAATGGCTTTATTGAGGCTTGCAAAAGACAAGCTGTCATCTTGAAATTAGCTGTCAACTGTATTGCAAAGCTAAGAGGGCTAATTTTAGACCAAGACCCTTAAGAGGGGCTGTATGAGCAGCTCACATGGCTTTAACAGCATTTCCTTAGGAGGGACCATAAATATAATGGATCTAGTTGTATTACAGCAGGGCCCAGCTGAAGAACCTTGTTCTTAGAAAAATGCTGATGCTTTCCCTTTTTCTTTTCAGTCCAAGGTTTATACTCGCACACCCACCTTGTACCTGGACTTCAAGTTGGACCAAGGAGCAAAACATTCCCAGCCTGTTCCTAAAGGTACGATGGAGTCTAGAGTTCAGTAATCAGGTCAGGGAGATAAAAAGTCAGAAAACCAAGAGGATGCTTTCTTGGGAGTGTGCTTGTTTCCGAACCGCGATACAAAGTTTTTTCAACTTTATTTATGTTGAATTATGTTTAAATTGGTAAATATTCTGGGTCCTTTCAAGTTGACAAAATCAAGAAGAGTTCGCAGAACGTTAGAGTCCGACCTTCTGGCCCACACCTTCAATTTACAGACATAGACACTAAGGGACAGCAGATTAGTTACTCACTCAAGGCCACATCAAGACTTCATGCATAAGGGAAAGCAAATAAAATAACCCGTCTTCTGCCATTCTGGCTGCCAGTAAATCGCAGTGTTCCTGCAGGCAAATTCAGACCCGTGGTATTTGAGAACAAGTACTTACTTGATTGAGATGCAAGTTTTGCTTGACATAGGTATGCTTACGGAAGGCTAACCTTTAAGTTGACATTTGAATCCAGAGACTAATCAGAAAACTCCCAAATAATTAGAGTCAATGTTATTTTAAAACCCGGTTAAGGCTGGGGGAGGTGGTTCGGTGGTCAAGCACCTGTTTATGTGCAAAGCCCTAGCTTCCATCTCTAGCGCCTCAAAAAAAAAGGTGAGCCCAATAATTTGTTCTTGGTTTTTATATGTGCTTTGCATGGCAATAAGTGTGCCATATCTGTTGTGTACAGTGCTTTTTGCTTATATTTTTTCACATGTACGTTTTATTAGTGAACATTAATTATACAGAATGTTGGGTTTCACTGTGGTATTTTTGTGCATGCATATAACATACTTTGACCACACAGATCCCTCCATTGACCTCGCTTGCCCTCCTCTCCCCTTCTGATTCTTTTACTCTAGTGTAATAATCCCCCTTTCCTTTCATGTCATCTTTTTCTTTTCTAGATTTCATGGATTAGGGAAAACATGAGACGTTTGTCTTTTCTAATCTGGCTTATTTCTCTTAACATGATGACCTCCAGTTCCATCCATTTTCTTGTAGATGACAGTTTCAGGGGTTTTTTTTGGCTGAATAATACACCATTAGGTATATAATCCACATTTTCCTTATCCATTCATCCATCAATGGGCACCCAGGCTTATACCATAACTTAGCTATTGTGAACAGTGATGCGATAAATGTGGGGATGCTGACTTTCATTCCTTTGTGTATATGCCGAGTGGTATAGCTGAATCATACAGTAATTCTATTTTTAGGTTTTTTGAGGAGCCTCCCTACAGATTTCCAGATGGCTGCACTACTTTACATTCCCATTCAATGTATGAGTTCCTTCCCCATCTCCTGCATCCTTGCCAGCATTTATTGTTTCATTCTGACTGGGGTAGGATGGAATTTCAGTGTAGTAAGAGTCTTTTGGTGGACTCTTTAGTATCTTGTAAATCATGTCATCTGCAAACAAGGATAAATTCATTTCCTCCTTTTGTGTTTGTATCCCTTTAAAATTTCTTTCTCTTGCCTGACTGCTCTGGGTGAAATTTCAAGCGCTGTATTGAATAGAAGAGCTGAGAGTAGACACCTTTGTCAGGATCCTGATTTTCGAAGAAATGCTTTCAGTTTTCCCCCATTCGGTATGATGTTGGTACCAGTTTCTTGTATATAGCCTTTATTGTATTGAGGTAAGATACTTCTATACTTAGTTTCTTTAGGTTTTTATCATGAAGGAATGTTGAATTTTGCCAAGTGCCCTTTCTGCATCTGTTGGATAATGGTGTGATTTTTGTCCTGACTCTATGTATGTGGTGTATTACATTCATTGATTTGTGTATGTTGAACCATCCTTGAATCCCTAGAAGGAAACCAACTTGATCATCAGGTACCATATTTTTAATGTGTTGTTGAATTCAATTTCGGGGTATTTTATGGAGTACTTTTACATCTATGTTCACCAAGGGTAATGGTCTATAGTTTTCCTGTTGTGACCTTATCTGTTTTTGGTATCGGGATGACACTAGATTCACTGAATGAATTTGGAAGCATTCCTGCATTTTGATGTCAGGGGAATAGGTCGAGGGGTATTGTTATTAGTATCTCTTTAAGGGTTTGGTAAAATTCAGCAGTGACTCCATCCAGTCCTGGGTTTTTCTTTGTTGGCGATCACTTGTACTTTTGATGTTTGATTCCCTGCAGTCCCTCTCTCTCCCTTATCCCCTAGCAGCATCTCTCTTTATATGTCCCACATCTAGTATATAGTCCAGATTCATCCTTGAATTAAATCTTACTGTATCTTTTACACACTTTTTTCTACACTAACATATATGTGCATGCAGATATATACATATAGGATTATTTTGTCATTTTATTAAAATGGAATAGTATTAAATACTTTTTTGCATCTTTTTTTTTTTGACTGAACAAATCCTCATAGAAATCCATCCCAATCTATTTATGTGGCTCCTTTTAACAGTGATATACCACATCATGGGGTCGCTGCAGTGGATTTAGCTAGTTCCTAACGATGATCATTTACTTTTTTCCTAGTGCTTGGATACTGCAAACTAGCCTGCAGTGAACACTTTTGTACATCTGTCTTCCTGTGTGGGGATTTATTTTGGTAGGGTAGATTTCCAAGGATGGTCACCAGGTATACACATGTTTAATTATAAAAGACATTGCCAGGTGGCAATCCAAAGAAGCAGTCACATTTCTAAAGCAGCATATGAAAGTAGAGTTTCCTTGTAACCCCACCAGCAGCAAGAATATGGTTCATCTTATTTGTGGTCTCCTTTCAGCCATCACTCTATGTTGCCTCATGAGAGAATGGATAGGTGTCCGTTTACAAATCTGTCCTGGTATTTTATTTGTCACTATGAATTTTAAACCTGAGATTTGTTTTTGAAAACATTTTTGGAGGGATACAAAAGCAAGTATCTTAGAAATGCATGTTAGTGTCCAGTGTCTGTAAACTCACTTTAACCAGTCTGTTATAAACCCAGCTGTGCACCAAAAGCCTGTCTTTTCTAAGACACCACCTCCAATTACAATGAGGTTTCTTTCTCCATCCTTTGTCCCCGTCTTCCCCCTCTCTCTTACACACACACTCACACTCATACACACACACACATGGCGCGCGCGCACACACACACACACACACTCATGTTTCCATTGAATTAGGCGACAAATTCAAAGTTTGAGGCTTTCCTGTCCATTGCCAGACACACAGTTAAGTATTAAGTATTAAGAAATACTTATTATTTGCAGTTTATTAAATATTATAAAGCACTTATTATTTGCAGAGTTAACAGTCCTGGCTGCCTGTAATCAGACAAACTGGATGTAAACTTACGCTGTATAAATTTTATAATGAAGTCATTTAAATCAAGGTCACCCTTTGTCTTTTTTGAAAACCACATTTCCACATCAAATTCTACCACAAACTCCCAGGACTGTCTAAATTAATTTTATTTGATTGCTTTGTTGCATCAAATATTCCTTGAAATGTGCGAACCATTGGCTGGATCCTGGACATGTTTTGTTCACAATATTCTGATGATTTTGTTACTCATGGTAAAGGGATTTGACATGGATGTCTGGTTTATGTTTGGCTTTTGGCATAAGCTTTGCAGTCTAATTTAATGTAGACTTGGTTGTATCGTTACCAGACTAATTGGATAGAAATAGAAGCATATACTGCTACCTTCCCATCCCTGATACCAAGAAAATGCCTGTATCCCAAGGGAAATCCAGTTAAGGGAGCCTAGAAACATTTTTCATGAATCAGACTAGGTTTTATCTGAATTCCTTCCCATAAATAGTAGTAGAATCGATTTTTACCATCTCTTTTATTTCCTTCAGGCTAGGCACGTTTCCGTTGAGTTGTGCTAATCTCGCAGAAAACAGATGTTTCATGCAGTGATGATTTGGAAGACAGTTGATATCAGGAATTGAGCTGAACGGTGCATCACTTACAAAGAATCCAATTTGTCGAGTCTCTGACAGTACCAGATTCCTTTCATATTGGCCACACATTTTTCATATTAACTCTTGGCTAAAATAAGAACAAGTAGGTTTTTTTTTTCATGCAGTGACTTCTACCATCTCTTGTGAGGCAATCTGATTTTTCTTGCTGTTAGCTGATGTACAGATAACACTGTTTGTTATTGTTCATTGTGAGGGACATAAATCTATATTTCTAGGAAAATATCAGTATTTTCCAAGAAACTTATGTGTTCCGTTCCTCATGTCCCCTTTGCCTTCTGACTGACTGCATTCAAAGTTTGACCCTTAACAACCACTCCGTTGATTTTTCCATCTTCCTTCACAATATATCTGCTTCTAGGTACTTAAAAGCATAAGGTGGACAGTTAAAAATGGAGAACTGTTAGAGCATGGAAAAAATTTGTTTTGTCTTTTTCATTCATCACTCATACTTTTCTTAACAGGATATATAGATCAATAGACAAAATTTCTTTAGAGTACATATAGTCTACCCCTCTGTGGTAGAGGAATCATGCCCCACTCCACAATGTTCATGTCCCAGTCTCCAGAACCTGTAAATGTTACAGGCCAAAGGTGACTTTGCAGATGTGACTAAGTTAAGGCTCTGCAGGTGGAAAGTGCTGTGGTTTGTTCACAAAGGCCCATGTGTTGAAGCCTTAGTCCTCAGCTTGTGACTATTGGGAGGTGGCAGAGAAATTAAGAAGTTGGGACTAGTGGGAAGAAGATAAGTCATTGTGCATGGCTTTAGAAAGGGATCGTGGGACCCTGGCCCCTTCTTTTTTCTCTTTTTTGGTTCCCAGCTACTATGAGGTAAGCAACTTTTTCTGCCATGCATACTTACCATGATGAACAGCTCCATCACAGGCCCCAGAGCAACATAGTCAATGGATCATGGCCTGGAACCTCTGAAACCATGAGCCCAAATAAACTTTCTTCTTTTTCAGTTATCTCATCTCAGGTATTTTGTTACAGTAACAGAAAACTAACACAGATTAGCCTGGGTAGTCTAGGTGGGCACAACATCATCATCAGAGTGCGTATGTGTAAAAGGGAGTCAGGGGAGTCAGAGCAAGAGAAGGAGGTGTAACAATAGAAGCAAAGTGGTGCGATCGCGATTTTTGCACCAGCAATAAGAAGCAAATAGTCCTTCTTAAATATTGACGATATATTTTTGCATCTGGTTTGACTTCAAAGGTACAAAAGGAAGAAGGCTTCTCTTCCTCATTCAGTTTAAAAAAGTAGATTGTAATGGTGTGCATATAGTAGCTACTTAGTAAATCACATTAGGATATACTTAAATACATCTTACTGTATTAGTTAGCTATATGCCTTATGACAAGTTACCCCAAAAATTAGTGCCTTAAAACAGCATGGATTTGCTCACAGTGTGTCTCAACTTAGCTCTGTCCTCTGGCTCAGAGCAATGATCGAAGTATCAGCCAAGGCTGTAGTCATCTCAAGCCTCAGCTGGGAAGGATGCTCTTCCAGGCTCGTGCTTATGTGGCTGTTGGCAGGATGCCATCCCCAGAAGACCCTTAGCTGGAGTCTGCTGTCCGTTGGTTTCCACACGGACCTCTCCATAGGACAGCTGGAAACGTGGCTGTGACTTCACTAGAGCTCCCATGTGAGAGAGTGAAACAGGATGAGCAAGACAGAAGCCAGAGTCTTTATATAACTAATCTTAGAAAGGATACCCTGTCGCCATTGGTGTATTTGGCTGATTAAAAGCAACAGAGAGAAGGGGTTACACGGGGCTGTACCAGGAAGCTGGCATTTTACTGATCAGCACGGGAGTTTTGACCTGCTCCGTTTCCGACCTGGGCCAGTTCACCCCTCCTTAGGCAACCTGGTGGTGCCCCGCTCCCAGGAGGTCACCATATTGATGCTGAACTTAGTGCGGACACCCAATCGGCATAGCGCACTGCAGCCCAGAACTCCTGGACTCAGGCGGTCCTCCCACCTCAGCCTCCCGAGTAGCTGGGACTACAGGCGTGCGCCACCATGTCCAGTGAGGCTGGCGTTTTAGAGTTAACTGCAATACTTAGGATCTTGGTTCAAAACACATTGCTCCGTGGTCAGTGACTCAAAAATGAGTAATATTTTTTTTTCTTTTTTATTTCTGATTGTTTTTCTGTGCTGGGGATTGAACCTAGACCTTATCCTTGCTAAGCACGTACTCCATGCTGATCCACACCCCTAGAACTTGTGATTTTTTTCGTGATTCGAGTAAGTCTGGAGAAATACATGGGGAGTTTTCCTCAGAGTTCCTGCCTAAATGGCTTTTCATAGTTACTCTCTCCTATTAAGGAGAATACCTCAAACGTGAATGATTCATATAGAATTTTAGATTTTGTGGTGTTTTCATAGAGAGAGAAAAGGCTGATTTTTGTTCACACCAAGCAAGTTAACCTATGGGTAGTTTTTTGGTTTGTTTGTTTGTTTGTTTGTTTTGCAGAGCTCTCCACTTAACAGTAGTGCATTAGAATATTTGACCTCATTTCCCCTTGTACTTACATTATACCTATGTATTGTACTATACATTTACAGCTATAGGTGTAAATCAGTATGTCTTCAGAGCAGTGACAAGCTTCATATAAACTTCCTTCATGTAGGTTGTCTGTCTTTCTCATATTGATTTGTAGGAGCTCTTTATATATTCTCAATGAGTTATCATCAGTTATTTGTGCTGCAAATACCTTCTCCCTTCTGCCTTCGGTCATCTGTAATATTGTATTTTAATATGTGTATAAAAATTTCTTCAGTGTATTCATGTGTTCCTTAATGATTAGTACTTCCTGTGACTTCTTTAATAATCGTTCCTTAACCCTAAATCTTGAAAGTATTCTCTGTATTAGTAGATGTTTTGTCCATTGGCTTTCCATATTGATGTATGTACTCCTCCTGGAATTAGTTTTCTTTTCAAAATTTTTTTTATTAACAGATAAAAATTGTATTTATCGTGTATAAGATTATATATAGACACATATGTATATAGACAGATAGCTAGATGACTACATTTAACTAATAAACATGCCTTGCCTCACATAGTTACCGTTTTTGTGCTAAGACGCCTTAGCATTTTGCAAGAATACAGTATTACTAATGATAGTCACCACATTGTAAAAGTAGATCTCTTGGAATTATTCATACTCATTGAAATTTTGTACATTTTGATGCAATTGGTTTTTATGTATACTGATGTATAATTGCATTTTTAAAATGTGGTTTTCAAAAAGAGGAAAAATGACAAAACAAAAACAATGATGGGAAATGTCATGAACAGTTTTGGGAGTTACAGTTCACTGAATCATCCTGTTGCAATAGTAATCGCCATGGCTAGCATTTATTAAGTGCCTATTGTTTCCTAGAAACTTCCCTAAGAACTTCCCTGTATTAACACCTGCAGTCCTCACAATCCCAGAAGATAAGGACTCTGGTTATTTGATTTTTCAGATGTGGAAAATGAGATACAGAGAGATTAAGGGACTTGCTTAAGATCAACTAACTATTTTATGAGACTGAGCTTCTAATCCACACAATCTTTTACTCTGATTCTAACTACCATGTTTTCTTGTACCAAACACATTAATGGACTCTTAGCAACTAAAACTCTGTGGTTATATTGGTAAGTAAACCGAAGATTTAGCATATAGATAGAAAATTACTATTCTTTCAGAAAGTTTTAAAATATTTTAAGTAATTTTGCCAATTTAAATTTTTATTGTGTTTTTCAAATATATTATCTTTAGGAGGGAACAGATTAAGTTGATAACATAAAGTAAGAAACTGTTAGAGGAATTTAAACATATTTCAAGTTTGATAGGAGTATATTTTTCATATTTTATATGCACAATTTAAATTTTTCTCCTAAAAATGATGAAGTGTCTTAACATGTCCTGAGATAATCTTAGGGATATTTGTGATGTTCTCTGCTAATTTCAGGTTTCTATTGGTTTTTGAACCTTTATTTAAGCCCCCAAATTCTGTGTAGTTTAGATATTAATGGTCCAAAAACTTGGCTTTAATATGACTTCAAGTATTCAAAATAATGTGTTTTACAGTTATATATATATAATTTTGTGACTGTGTCTACATATTTGAATTATTTTCTGAGCAATTAAAAACCAATTGTAAATACTGTTTACTTGAAGGGGAGACAAGTTCTATTGAAATAAAACTAATAAATAATAACAGCATGTATTACTTTAGCTCAAACTCATCCTATTAAATGTCTTATTGGTGGGAAAAAGTCAATGCTTCTGTATAGCCTTAGTCTCTAAAGAGCAGCATATACTTCTAGGACATTCTAATACATTTTTCTTTGCTATTTTGTTAGCATTTCAGTAATCAGCAGAGTTTGTTCTCCAGTGGGCACGCAGAAGGCTGTCTTCTGAAAAGACCTTTATTGTTAATACATCTCTCATTTAAAATGTTGTATCTCATTTATTTCATAGTTTTGCTGTTACCTCTGATGCAATGAATGTTTATAGCAGCACAAATCATAGTAGCTAAATCTTGAAAGCAGCCTACATGCCCAAAGACAGGTGAATGGAAAAAGAAAATGTGGTACACATACAAAATGGAGTACTACTCAGTCATAAAGAGGGAAAAATTTGAAATATTTGTAGGAAAATCAATATATCTTGAGACCGTAATGTTGAGTGAAATAAAACAGACACAGAAGCTTGGATACTGTATTGGGTGGTTTCTCTTGTATGAGAAACCTAAAGTCTGAATAATTTAAAGAACAGAATAAAAGATAGGAAACAGGGAGATAGACCTTATGGCAATGGGAAGGGGATCCGGAGATAAGGAGGAAGGGATGGGGAAGGGAAGCATAAAGGATCAAAATGCAATATGTATATGTACCAGTTCCCCATGATGAATGTATTTAATATGTATTACAAACATATGCTAATACAAAATTTTTAAAGAAAGAAAAAATAAAAAAAAACTTCACTACTATGAATGTGGACCAAACTATGGCAATTCTTTTGTCTAAAATACAGAATCTTTTCTCATGCCCTTTCAGCTCCCCACGATGAATGTAATCATTATGTACTACAAACAAGTACTAATAAACATTAAAAAATAATAAAATAAAATACAGGGTCTTTAGGGATGGCCCTTAATGTGATATACCTATGGCTTATGAATACATCCCGTAGAATTCTGTAGTGCATTCTACAGTGCATGAAATATATTGAGTATGTTTCCTTCGGAAAAGCCACTTGTTTCAAGTGTCATTATGTGTGTATCAGCCTGTGTGTCATAGGTGGACATTTCACTACTGATGTCACTTGCCAAATTTGATTAAATGAATATTCTCCTGATTTTTTTAGGTAGAATTCCCACAAATCTATGTAATAACTCAGCTCTTTTCTAGATTGCAGAGCTGTGAAATCGACACGTCTCCTTCTCTTGATGTTTCTGTTCCTATATAAAATGGGGTTAAATGCCTGTTCTTGGCAAGCTTGTAGATCTTACAGTGAGTTTGTATGATCATAAAACTTAATTTATGTCACCAGTTCCAGACTGTAATGTTCTCTGAGATGCAGACAGCATCCTGAATGCTGTGATCTTCTGGAGGAGGACATTCTGGGCAGTGGTTACTTAGCCTAACTTTGCTCAGTGTGCCACGCAGTTTGAGAGAAGACTAGCTAGCTTGGTGCTGAGGGGAGTCCTCTGGGGAACCTGGGGCCATCTCTGGAGCTGTGACTCTTCTCTGGCCCGGGTCACAGCTTTACCAAAAGTATGTAACCTCCTCATCTGCCTAAATTTGGAGGAAAGTGGAAAGTGAAAGAATGATCAGGAAAAGGAAGTGACATTTGTTAAAACACCTCCTAAGTGCCAGGCATGAGTAGAGAAGGATAAAAACATACAATGCACAAATAGCTGTGCATTTATAGATGTATATACAGATGCACAGTGCCCCTTGCCCATCCTGGTAACCCTGCGTTGTGCCTACTATTTTCCTTGTTTTATACACAGGAAATAGACTTGAATAAGTGAAGAGTCTGGTGCTAGGTCTCCCTATGGGTGTTGTGCTGATTTTCGAACCTGCACTTTCCGCCTGTAATTGTGTGTTACTTTTTGTTGTTTTATGGTTAACTCAGTTGTTTTTGTGTGTCTCCTCAAATCCCCCTTTAAAGTTTGCTGCTGCTCTGTCTTTTCTCCATGCCCTAAGAAGGGTTTGCTGGGTTAGAATTAAACACAGAAGTGGGGCGAGCAGAGACTTACGGTACGGGAGAAGAGATTTAAGACCAGATTGGGGAGATTGTCAGCCAGGGTTAGGAGTTTGGCTTTGTACTAGAAGAACAGGGAGCCATGGAAGGGTTTCAAGTGGGGCTTCTAGAGGGCTCGATTCGCTGTGTATGGGAAATGGATTGGAGGCAACCAATTAAAGGGCCGTTTCTTTTGCCTGTATAGCTTTACTTTAAAGGGAAAGAAAAGGGCTGGGCATGTAGCTCAGTAGTAGAGGACTTACCTAACGTGCACAAGACCCCGGGTTCCATCCCCAGAACCAAAAAGGAAAAAAAGTGAAATAAATATGTGTTCATTATTTCATCCTTCATATTTTCTGTGTTTTAACAAATTAAGTATTAAAAATAAATGAAAAATCTTCTTTAAATCTAGAAGGGAAGGAGAATAGCAAACAACTTAGTCTAATGATGAGTAAACATCAAACCTAAACTAAGGCACACTATGAAATAACCGGTCTGTACTTTAAATGACAAAAAGAAGACCAGGGACTATTTCAGATGCAAGAACATTAGACATGACCTTTAAGTGCAGCATGAGATCTTGGCCTTGGAATTTGTTTTTCCTTTTTTCATAAAAGACATTGCTCTGACGACTGGCACAATTTGAATATGTGCGCATAGGTACAGTCATAGTGTTGTACCAATGTTAAGTTCATAATTTTTTAGGTGAGTGCCATGGTTTTTTAGGAAAATGCTTTTAGAAATACAGATTGAAAATCATTTCAGGCAAGAAGCATCATATCTTCAAGTTACCCTGAAATATTTCAGAAAGAAGAATGACGTTTATAACAAGAAGAATACTAAAGTGCTTCGGAGGAAACTGAGTGAATGGTGCATGCAATTCTCTGTTGTATTTTTGCACCTTTTCTGAATGTGTGAAATTATTTCAAGGTAAAAATGAAAAAACTAATTTGTTGGAATGACGGGGCGAGCAGAGAACCAGGCAGGTCCGCCTCCCGTCCCAGGAAGTCAGGCAATAGGTCCAGGGTGAGGGAGTTGGAACCAGGGCTGCTTTGGGATCTGGCAACCACTGTGCCCCAGAGTTTGGGGAGAGATGCATTCTCTTCATGGCCCCATTGCCCCCTCTCCTTTCCTCCATAGAGTTGAGGTCTGTTTTGGATATGGTGCATCTCCAGGCCATCTTTTCCTCCTTTCTCTCCACGTGTGTACAAGGCACAATTGCAAATCCACCGGAATAATGAACTCTAAGACTGAGACAGGACGAAAATGATCTGGATCGAGCCAAGGAATGTAGGCTGAGAAACTCTGTCACTAGGAGTGTTTGCAAGTAGGAACCTCCCTGGAAATGAGAGTGAATGCCACAGAAAATGATTTACATATTTAGAAGAAGCATTGTACATTTTTAAAAAATCTTTGGCTAAAGCAGATCTGACTTATATGTGTTGCTGACTGACTTAACCATTCTAGGGAGCGAAAGGAAAAATACAACCTCCCTCTCAACTCATTTATTGTTGCCCAGGGGGAAGGAAAGAGCTTCCCACTGCAAAGAGACAGTAGTTTGGCAACCATACTTGTAGAAGGAAGGAAAATGTGGGGTATGTGATTCTGACAAAGCAATAAAAATTTGAGAATGGCATCAGTTCGTGGTGCAGGACATAAAAAGTGGAAGGAGAGTTGGGGGAATAAAGATGACAAGGACCCAAAATTTTCACAGGAGAGCCCTTTGCTGATGCCGTCCTGATCTTAGCAGAGAAGTCATTCCAACAAAATGGGATTGTTCTTAAATGTATCGAGCACATTCACACAATTTGGCATTTGTTTTCTTTTGAGGTAGCCTTAAGAAGCAATGCTTAACGGAAAGTAAACAAGGTTTAATAGAAGCATGTGAACGCCATGCTGAAGAGAAGGTAAAAAGGAAATTGCCCAGTGTTCCTTGTCCATTACTTTTAACACTTGGCTTTCCAACCTGCGACATGAATTGTGTTATAACTGGTAAAGACAGACTCTGTGTCCTACAGAATACTTTATCGAGAAGCAAAAACAGGTGAATGCCCTTAAGAAACTGACCTTGCCATTCCTTTAAACAAATGTTTGGTCTTTCTGGGCCATGTAAAAGATTTAAGAAAGAAAGAAAATAGCCCTGAGCAATTATGTGTGGACTAGATTTCTGCTCGGAGGATAAGCAGGAAGCAAAGGAGGTGGAGGAGAAATGAGATTGGAACAATTAAAATGATCCCAAATAAAAACTCTTCTGAGTACTTGAGAGCTTTTGGTCTTTGTCAAATGAGAAACGATTAATTTTTTAATACTCCAAAACCATGAAGGAGAGAGCTTGGCTCTATAAATTACATAACATGCTTTCAATGGAACGCTCTGCAATCTTTCCCAAGGAGGAGTTTCTGCTGCATGGCTTTTACATGGAAACGTATTCAAAATGGAACATCGAGTTTGTTCTCGTTTTTAAGCAAACATTTTATAGGGCATAAAAGGAAAATAGAAGCAAAAAGCACAAACACAAAATTGTTAACAATGCATAAGTCAGGGTAGGTATGAGGATGGCAGAAAGATTTCCGGTTTAGATTTTCCATGCTTTCCTATCCTTAAAATAATGTGCTATATTTTCAATCAGAAAACAAGGCCATTTGCACTTTGAATCAATAGCAGCATTTTTTAAAAAGTAAAGAAGAAGGGAGTTTTGTGGCACAGTATAATTATAAGACAGGATAAATGGGAATAGGAGAGCTGAGAATCCTTCAGGAAGCAGAGAAAGCAGTGACGGGGAGAGCCAGTCCATCCAGAGCAGACTCGTAGAACGAGGCTATGAACTCTTGGCATGTGTTTTCAGCATCTACTGTGGACCTCTGTGCCCTAGGTCATACAGTTTGAACACTGGCCTGTGCCTGATTGAGTTTTGTGTCTCTTCCCAGCACAGTGCCTGCCCATTGAAGGCATTCAATCAGCCATGGGAGACTGAGCTTAGAGGACTATAGGAGAGAAAAAGAGTGTGACTGATGAACAAGCAGCATTACTTCCAGAGGGAGTAAATTTATTCTAGTAAGATCCCAGAGTGGAAAACTGAATAGGAGGAGGAAAAATACCCTCTGGCATCTGCCCAAGTGTGTTTGGCTGGCCATCCTTCAGATTTTCTTAATGAAAATTTAGGCTAAAATTTTATCAGGTACAGCTTTTCTGTTTTGCCACTCTTGGATATTTCAAGCCATCCATCATCACAACCATCCTTAGAGTATGCTTTGTCCTCCTTTCTTCTTCTGTGCCTACCTTTGCTGATTCTGTCACCATGTTGTTGGCCCTCATGTAGACTCCAGTCTGGGCCATGTCCTCCCAGCTGTGACCTCTGCCCTGGAGTTCATTCCTAGCTCTCCTTTCCCCTTGAAGGCACATGGAGTGCTATCTTAATTCTGATTTGGGCCTGCCATTTCTAGGCTGGTGTCTTTCAGTAGAAACATGGTGGGCCTGCCATTTCTAGGCTGGTGTCTTTCAGTAGAAACATGGCATCTCTTCTGAGCTATGGGCACAACACGAACATATTCAGGAAAATCAGATGCTGGTTCTGAGAGTGAAAATACTAGGTTGCCGCTGGATCTGTGGGCCCTGTGGGCCGTGATAGGCATCTGGTGGATGCTAGAGACCCTCCTCCCAGAAAAATGCACACACTTGAAAAATGTGCAGGCAATTCCAGGAAGTTACAGGCCATCTGAAGTCCATTAATCCTCCAAGGATTTTGCATCCCTGGAATTGATGCATGCTCTATTTTAGGATAGATACAAAGGAATACGCTTCCTGGAAAGTAGAATTCAATTAAATACAACCCCACATTCGTGGTATTATTCACACTTCAGACTACATGGAGGCATAACAAACTGAAGGGAAAGCCAGAATTGAGCATCACAATTAATAGCATAATGTTAGACTAGAAAGAACAATCTGTTAAAACAAATTTTGACTAATAACAAACTCACTGAGAAAGAAATAACAGAAGTTATTCCCTTCACAATTGCATCGAAAAAAATGAAATACTTAGGAATCTATCTAACAAAACAAGTAAAAGATCTTTTCATTGAAAACTACAGTACTCGAAAAAAGGAAATTGAAAGAGATCTCAGACAATGGAAAGACATCCCATGTTCGTGGGTAGGAAGAACCAACATAGTGAAAATGGCCATACTTCCTAAATTACTATACAGATTTAATGCAATTCCAATCAAAATTCCAACAACATACCTCACAGAATTAGAAAAGGCAATCATGAAATTTATCTGGAACCAGAAGAGACCAAGAATAGCAAAAACAATTCTGGGCAACAGGAATAAGGCAGGGGGCATCACAGTCCCCGACTTGAAATTGTATTATAAAGCTTCTGTCATAAAAACAGCATGGTACTTGCATGAAGACAGACCCAAGGACCAATGGAACAGGCTAGAAGATGCAGAAATAACTCCAAACACACTCAAATATCTCATCTTCGACAAAGGAGCCAAACACCCTCACTGGAAGAAGGATAGCCTCTTTAATAAGTGGTGCTGGAAAAATTGGCTTACCACATGCCGAAAACTAAAACTAGATACATGTCTCTCACCATGTACTAAACTAAGATCGAAGTGGATCAAAGACCTAAACATAAAAACAGAAACAACAAATCTCCTGGAGAATAAAATAGGAAGAACTCTCGAAGACATAGGGGTTGGAAAAAAATTTATGAATAAAACTCAGACTGCACGGGAAACAATTCAAAGAATTGATGCTTGGGACCACATCCTATTAAAAGGCTTTTGCCTGGCAAAAGAAATTACTAATAGAGTAGGGCGAAAAATCACAAACTGGGAGAAAATTTTTGCCAGCTGTCCCTCAGACAAAGGTCTAACATCCAGAATATATAAAGAACTCAAAAAGATCAAACC
>PVJO010014059.1:0-49755 GCA_004026905.1 Hystrix cristata
CTACTTACAGCTCTAAGTAGTAGCAGTACTTACAGATACTATAATGAACATTACACACAATGCTACAAACAGGATATCTTTCATCCTTCTCTTCTCCCTTTTTTCCTTCCTTTCTTCACTTTCTTTTATGAATTTTATAAGTTTGTGTGTAAATTATGGTAAGAAAATTAGAAAAAGTTCTCTGAAGACAACTGTTTTAATGATTATCATGGTCACAAGTGGTTTTCTGTCTTTAAATTTTTGTGTATAAACTTCATGAATTATTTCAGAAAGTAATGTAGAATCTTACAGACATTTTAGTAGAAATTACTCTAAAAAATTTACGAGGTCTGCAAATATTCTAAAAGAAAGAACCATACATGTTGGTGTATCCAATAAGGCTGACCATTTCAACCATGCTTCCTAAGTAGCCAGCCTTACACCCAGAGCCCAATAATTTAACTTCAATAATCACTGGATAAATGCAGATCAATGTTGATTATACAAGTTTATTTTTAGAGTATGCACAAATGAAAGGCAGAGTTCAGTAAAAATATCGAAAGAAATTCACAAGTCCTTAAAGCTAACATATATTTTTCTTTTCTCAAATTTTTAAGACAAGATATCTGAGCTTTCATGTTACTAAGATATAATCTGCTAAAAAGTAAATGTGGTTCACTTTCCTCCATTTTGCACATTAACTTGTTACCTGTTTTGTTTTAAATTTCGCCGATTTCCCCAGGAAATATATTACCAGTACATCTCCTGAGTGTATCGTCCTACTAGTCTGAGCCTAGCTAGATGTATAATTTCTTAGGTATGTTTGTCGAGTTATGTATATTAAATTATGGAGATCACTGACTAGGTGTTAAGAATGCAAAACTAGAAGACAGAGAAGATTCAGTCCAGTAAGTAGGTAATTTTAGATCAGCCTTAACACATCTCAAAAAACTAAAGTGGGTGTAATCTCATTTTAGGGGGGAGGCCGACACACTCCAAATCTTCTGAGATCTATCATAAGAATTGCTTACAATTTGTTGCTGTATTTGGTAATCACTCTCCATCTTCATGCTATTAAGTAAATTTAAAGGCTCAATAAATCTTTGTTAAATTAAACTGAATGATGCCCGAATCACCTTGACCACCCCCAGCAGCATCTGTGACAGCAACAACAGCAGCAGAACAAGGACTCAGAACCTTTGATAACCAGTCCCATCAAAGTTTGAATGCGTCTTTTGTATTCGCATCTAAATGTATGCGCATCTATGGGCATCTAAATGTATGCGACATAACTCAATACATTCAAAATAGTAAATAAGTGTTTTTCCAGGAAAATCTCTTTCTACATATATAAAATCTGCCCTGAAATAAAAAACAGAACACTTTATAAAAATTTTACAAATGCTTCAAGCATGACTTTCACCTCATGTGTTTCAGTGAATGTTAGGAATGAAAATGATCCTTAATTTTTTTTTTTGATCCTTAATTTGTTTTGGTTCAAATACATAAAAATGTGACAATCTTATGTTCAGAAATAATGAGTTTTCATTGATGGGCATGAAACCAAGGAAATCATCAACCTTAAAGCGATCATTTTAAGGCAGCATTTTAAGAACCAATCCCAACACAGACATTATATTAATATATTCAATTAAACATTTTTAGTATAGATTTATGGCTTCCTAAGCAGAGATGGATTCACTCTGAAGCCAGTGCATTTGAAGATTTAGAGCCTCGTCGTTCATGGGTCATTTCTAAGACACAGTAACAGAAAGGTGGCTGCCCTAGCAATAGAGTAGTCATTGTTAGAAATAGAGAAAATAAAAATTTGAAGCTACAGAACCCACATATTTCAGGTCAGTCCAAGACCTCACAAAACCTAAAGCTGTTCCTCATTGTCACTTTAAATGTTAAGCATGCTTCACATCCCATATGTCAAATAAAATGTTTAGTTTGAAAAGTATTTCTTCATTGATCTCCATGATAAAATCAGGTAAATCCGCTGTAGAAACACAGGACTGAATATGTGTTAAATTTTACCATGAAATATGTGTATGAGTAATTCATGTCATAATTAGATGAATGGGAAGCTTTAACTCAGATGAACTACCCTCGATTCTTTCAGTCCAGGTATACCTCAGGGCTGAGGTAACCAAGAACTCTATCAATGTCAAAGAAACATTCAGGGGCAAAGAACATGCCAAGTATTTATGATCAATTTCAAATAGTATGTTTAGTTTACCAAGATAATAAATTACTTAAAAATTCTGGCACTGTACATGTGATTACAAATTTTATTTTTATGGTGAAAGGCTTAATTTTGTTATACTTTTTATTTTCTTGTGCTGAAAGAACTATTCCTCTAAATGAAAGTATTTTACAAAGTTTTCATGCTTGTCCTTAGAAAATATCAAAATTGAAATATAATAACTAATCCCTCCATGATGTATAAAATGTATACAAAACTAATTCAACTAGGAAAACCATATATACTAAGTGTTCTCAACACCATTAGATGTTTTTCCATTGCATTTATTCACTTTTTTATCAAAAATTTTAGGTCTGGGGGCTGGGAATTTAGCTCAGTGATTAGAGTGCTTGCCTTGCAAGCACAAGGGCCTGAGTTCGATCCCCAGCACCACAAAAAAAAAAAAAAAAAAAAATTAAGTCTGCTACTATATTGGATACAGGTATTTTGGGTAGGAATTTACTGTTAATACATCTTATATTAATGTTCAGAGTCAGAGAATGTAGTTGTTAAGTGAATAGTGTTTGCCTAAAACGGATACAATTAATTTCATACTACTACTTTAATATCATAGGCATTTTTACTAAATTGTAATTAGCACAAAATATAATCTTCTCTACCACATTCTTAACATATTCTAAGGAAATAACCTAGGGATTTTGATTTCTCTATAGAAAATTATATTTGTTTCCTTGATCTGAGAATAACTCAATTATATAGAGATATATTTGATATGACATATATTTCATATATATATATATATTTTACATACAGTGTGGCATGGTTTTCTAAGAAACAGCATGACGGTTCATTTTCATGATTATCTATTTTTTCATCTATCTACTGAATACATTTTTTCCAGAAGAGACAGGCTAGCATAGCACAGGCACCTTAGAACAGAAAACTTGGGGAGAAGATTTAGTAAAAAGAAGGAATTTTAAAAAAAATACTACACAGAACTTTCTTGGTGTATTTGTTGTTGGGCAATAAATTAAGTTTTAAGCATTCTTCTAAAAAATAAAACAAAAGGTAGTTGGAGAGTTCACGATTGACTTAAGTTAAATGTAACAATTCCAGATATTAAGATCACCAAATTACTTTTGCCAAGAAGTTCATAAAAATATGACAGAATGGAATTAATGAAGGTATGGGTGATATCTCTACATCAGACACATAGATGTGTTTTCTAGAACTGTTTCTTGTATTTGTACTGTACTCCAATGTTATTACCTCACTAAAAAGGATTACATGTTGGGACAGAACATTAACCAGCTTAATAATAACCTGGTTCCCTTTTCCTCTCTCCTCTCAACTGTACTCACTCCAAACCAGCTGCACTATTGTTTTTTTATTTCCTCAAATATAACAGACCACTCCTGCCTAAGAATATCTATTTCTGCTGCCTGAAATTCACTTTGCCCATTGCCTCCTCTTTTTATTCCTGCAAATTCTCTGTAGACTTTGTAATATTATCACTTTCAGTGAGGTTGATTACACTTTTAAAGTTACAACTTTCAAAAAGTAAAGCTATAACATTTTTATTGCCATGCTTTATTTTGATTACCTTGCATATATTTCTCTACGAGATTTATAAACATCTATCAGTTCCTTTATTTTTTACTTATTTTTCCTCCATTAGGCTGCAAACTCCACTGTGACCTTGGTATCTTTCTTCACTGGCTCTTCTATAACTAACCCTAGTCAGCATTTTCATCAAAAAGTCTAGACAAATAAAGTGTGCCGTTAGACACTGACACTTTGTGAAATCAGTGATTTACAAAGTGCTTTCTTCAGCCCCCACAGGTCTTCACAATTTCCAAAGAAATGCTTATACCGTTAAATTTTCCAAGAAAGACTTTATACCATTGAGGGATTAGTTACTAGACGTAACGAACTAAATTTGGTATGAGAATCGACAGACTCTTAACTCAAAGTTCTACAAGAAATATGGTTGTCATGAAATAATACATTATTTTTTCAGTATCCTATACCGTATATACATGGGCAATAAACTCAAAATCCTGCTTTGTCTTCAGAAAAAATGCCGTGTTATCATGATGATTTTATAGTCGTCAGAACTCTCAAATATTACTATCACTGCTTTATAGTAACTTTAACGTTAATTTGCCTTCATGATTATGAATTTTCTTTCTTCTGGTTGGTTTAGGTATTGGGGGTATCAGTCGCCTAATAACTGAATGTTAGTGTTCATAGTCTAAATGTAAGTCATGCTTATTTGGTTTGCTACATAGCCAATTAATCTCCGTTACTCTTTCAATTACTCAGTACAAAGTATTTGTCCACGGTCATTCACGAGCATTCACAGAGCAGCACATGATTTGAATCTCCTTCTTCACAAATTCTCTACTAAGGTTGAACAAGGACACACTCGTTCTCTTGTTAAGGCTCTGTTTTAGTTATTTTTCTCTCGTTGTTGGGACAGAATACCCGACACCCAAAGTTAGGGGAAGAAAGGTTTATTAGCTCACAGTCTGCAGAGGTTTCAGTCTATAGTCCGCTGGGTTCGAGGCGGCGGGGCTGGCGTGGCAGACACGCAGCCGGCCGCAAAGTAAAGTGAGGAAAATGCAAGGAATGTATGCAAATCAGCAATGCAAACAAGCAGCTAGTTAAGCTTCTTCCTGTATCTATCTAGGCTACCTGCCCTCAGGGCAGCCCACACTCTAGATCCAGCTATCTCTTACCACATGAGGCTTTGGGGAGACATCTAGACACAAACCATAACAGGCTCTCATACTGTAAATCATTAGCCATTTTTTGCAGTCTGGGGAGTGACATACTTTTCTTATTGTATGTTTTTATTTATGATTCTGTTGTTTAAAATGGCCCTCCATATAGGCCTGAAGTTCTTTCTTGTGTTCTTAGGTACATTAAGGCTGTGATGCACCTTAGAGAGAAAAGCAATGTATGTATGTATGTTGAATCAGCTTTAATCAACACGAGTTATAGTGTGTTCTTTGGAGTTCAATATTAATAAATCAATATTATATAAGATTTCTTTAGCAGAAACAAACATAAAACTGGTTAAGAGTCAACTAAGTAAAACAATTGGAAGCAAAGGCTCATGAGGATCTAACCCCGTATTCCTCTAGGAATAATAATTCAGTACTACTAACTTAAGTGTTCACAGTGACTTTGTAGAATAACGACTTTATATAATGAGAGTCCACTACATGTAAATCATTCATCCAACAAAAACTTTGTTTTGTTTTAACATTAGCATTATGCCTGCCCCCCCAGTTACCCTTGTATCCTTGCTGTCTATTTAGTAGGATAATTAGACAGCAAGGCTATTTGTCCTATTCAATTTGGTAGTTTTCCCTGTTAAATGTCAGATATGGTAAAATGAGATAGAAGAATGATAAGAAAAAAGCTAAATATATGGAAGAGGAAAGAAGTGAAAAAAGTTACACCAAAAAAATTTGAAATACATATATTCTGTTTTGTAGTCTGTACTTTTCCAGTTGTCTTTTTAAATGTCAAAATTATTGATTTACAAACACAAACTATTTTTTTTCAAGTAAAATAACTTCAAATTTATACTAAGAACATATGTATAAAATCCTCAAGGTGAAAATAGTTTTCTTATGCACATTTGCATATATTTTCATATAATTTCTTTGTGTGGTCAGATTGTGTTTATTTTACTTAAAATTTTTCCATGTTAACCTGATTGATTATTAAATCAGTAATTCTCTTCTCAGTAATGTTTTACCATCTACCATATGCTAGTAACATAAAACTGATTATCTGAAATATGTATGAAAAGAGGAAAGGTGAAATAGGGCCAATCTCATAGCATTAAGCATTAGTATCAAAACTTTTGTTCTTAGAATTCACAATCAATTATCTGATAAACTGGCTACTATGTTCCCACAAGACAGAATAAAAGTCAAGTTTGATACAATATTGTTATCACTTTTGTTTAATAATACACCAGAACTTAGTTCTCCGATCCAGTTGTCTTGTACTCATTTACCTATCTTTCCCCGTCTCTCCCTCTTCAACCCTCCCCAACTTCTGATAAGCACTAATCTACTCTCTACTTCAATATTTACATATGAGATATATATATGTTATATATGTAGGGTTTACTTTATACACACACACGCACACACACCAGGCATAAGTGAAAAACATGGTAGATGTTCAAAATTCAAATTTTTTATAGTAAGACACACTCCCACTGAGCCTCTCGTAACTCCCTCTCACATCAGATGCACATACTCCATCACTGTTGCCACTTCCGGCAGGAGTTCTAGAAGTCCTTTCTCATGCATGTCTTTAGTTGCCCTGTCATGACTACTCCAAGTACTGACTCCATTCAAAATGTTGACCTTTCCTGGTCATTCTGACTTTAAGCATGAGCAGGCAGTCTCCTGGTGCCAGATGGGGTGGGGTACACCATCATGTTTTCGCCAGCCTTCCTTTCTGCGACAGTATTTTTTGTCACAACTAGTAAATATACTCACGAAAGAAAACTTCCAGAATTGCTTCACAAAGTGGCAGGAATGATGGGATCGGTGTGTTTGAAGCAAGGAGTATTTTGAGGATTCATAACAACTGGGATAATTTCTATTTAAATATTCACTGTATAGATGGATTACATTTCACATTATACTGAAATATCACTATACTCCACGAATGTGTAGAATTATTATCTGTCAATAAATAAAGTTCACTCAGATGTTCCTTCTGAAACACTAAAGAGACCGGTGTTTCTTTCCATTCCAACACCAAGTCAGACAGTTACTTGTATGTAGTTTACAGCTTCATTAACTTGCAAAAACGCATTCATGAGGACCGTATGTGAAGACAGGTCCCTCCCTAGTGCAACAGCACCAGGGTCAGACTTTAAGGAGGAAGATCCTCTTATTTGCTTCCCTGCTAGGATTTAAGTGGAGCAAACAAGGAAGTGAAGGGTGAAAATTTAAGAAAGAACTCAATCTCAGTTTTGGATAAATACTAATCCTGTCCTGTGTTTCACTGAAATTCAAAGTTTTCATAAAAGTGTGTCTCTTGGAGCACAAAATTTAAAAGGGTGCTCACTCTGAGATTCATGCAAGTCCGGCTATTAGGAAAAATGAAGAGTGTCTTCCATCCCTATCATAAAAATAAACTCAAGGTCCTCTGTGCAGGCTTTTATACTTGATTTTGTGAACCAATCTATCATTTCAGATACTTTTGCAGGACTCCAAGGACACATGCTTTTGAAGACTAACTTTGGCACTAGCTCTCAATAAATTTATGATAATAGGTATACTTACATATGCTCATCACATTGCTATAGATCAGCATAAAGTAAATACAAAGGAAAAGCTCACTGACTCTCTGAAGAATACACAAATAGATTAAAAACACACTATGGTCAATGACATTTCTCAGTGGAATGTGATTATAGCTGAGACAAACCTGGGTCTAGAATTCCGCTTCTCTAGGCAGACATCATTGCCAAGCCAACAAAAATGGCACTTGCAATTACCATATTCTTACATATATGTTTAAAAATTACTTAATAGTTATACTTTGTTGAATACTAGTTATACTCATTTGGTTTGCAACAGAAGAGCACTTTTACTGGAACTCTCAGTTCACAAACAGCAAAGAGAAGCAGAAAAGCACATCAGCACACATTACATAGTGAAGAGCTTGTGAGGCTCAAATATGACTCTCTACACGCCACTAGATGCTTCTGTTTGTGTGGACAAAATATATATTTATCCACTGGAGTGGGTAAATTTGCTGAAGGGTTGAAAAGTTTATCCCTGTAGGCCAGCCCTATTGCACCGGTCATAAATCAAGTCTCCTCTGAGCTTTTGGGTGAGTTTAGCATCATTCCATTAAGCAACCCTGAAGATTTCTGTTATTGATTGTATAGAGTTTGCCCCAAAACTCATGTAGTTTTCATCTGGACATAGGCAACTGCCGTGAGTGTATTTCTGCATGGACAATACATATCTTAGCATTTTCTTCATCTTTATCCTATAGTATTCCATGTCAGCGTGCCTTTAGCCTCTTTGAATTACATCCTTTGGATGGTTAGCATCATGTCTTTAACTACATAAATTACATAGAAGGGAGAAAATGGTCTCTAACACTCATTCTCCAGTTTTTTGTCAACTGCAATACAGAATTCTACGCTACACTAGGTTGCCCAAACTGGGCCCTGCAATGGCAGTTCTGAGAAGCCCGGGAGTATTTCCCCTTAGAAAACTCTTAGGTACTCTTTCTACATGTCGGTGGGCAATCAAAACTGCAAAATATTCATTTTCTGCTTGTTTCATTTTTCAAATCATACAGAAAACAATTCCTATTTATACAAGTACTTAAATTCCATCAAGATATTTAATACTCTTTCCCCAGAATTTCAGAATTCAAAAAAATCAGTGTTGATTCTAAATACTTAGGGTGATAGTGTTTAAATTCTACCATTTGAAGAACTAAAGTAAAACTTAGTCACGCTCACTTTTTGAATTCAGAATTGAATAACATATAAGATCACTAAGTCCTAGCAATAAGTTTGAGCGAAACTTCAAACTAAATGGCGTTCTGACCTGAGGCATGGTATTAAAAAAAAAAAAAAGGTAGGGCAGGGGAATTAACTGAGAAACTGAGAAATTACCCAGAGATCCCGTTTATCTAGTTCTGTTAAGCATATCTTTTCTCCAGTTGAAGCCTAATGGTTCTGGGTCTCTTGCCTGCTGGGAAAATCAAAGATGCACCATCTTTTGAGATTGGAAAAGTGTTTGAAAATAGAACTGTCCTCTGATGTATGTCTCCCCCGCTCTTTCCTCAAATGTGTGAGTTGAAAAGCTGTCTTTGGTAATTTTAAATCTGATTTGATTCTGAATATGTAAACTATTTGAATAGCTCTCAAATTCTAGATGTATTCTATATGAGGTGTGACTGAAATATACAGTGAATGTTTAAATTAAAAAAAAATAATTATTACACTCAAAGACATTGACGTGAATCTCCCTGAAAACACTCTGCCTCACTTTGAACACGCTATCCCATTTCTCTGGCTACTTTCTGAAACAGTTCTAAAAGTCCTCTCATTGAGTGTCTTTACGGGGCACAATCAAAACTACAGAGCACGCTGAAGCTGAGTGACATCCAATGGAAAAGAAGTCATTTCAAAGAATCCTAGTATTCCCTCATTCACCTTATTCACCAGAGCCCAAATCATACACTTTCTGGCTCTTCCCCAAGGTCAAACTGACCTTGAAAGTTAAATGTTTTGAATTGAGGTAGTCACAACACCTCAACTAAAGACATTCGTGAAAAGACTGTCAGAACTGATTCAGAAATGGCAAGAACAATGGGGTAAGTGTATTTGAAGCAAGCAGAAGTATTTTGAGTGGGATTAATAGCAATGTGTCTTTTGCTGTAATTATTTTTTTAATTTAAACATTCACCATGTTTCATTTATAGCTTGTATATATACATATACACACATATAAGCATACATATACACACACTCATATGCATATATATATATATATATATAACTTATCAGTAAGCTATCAAAATCTGTTGGCCAAGTATTTATTATTCAGAAATAACTACCAAAAATGTGTTTCAAATTCCATCCTATATTTTATAAACATAACTAGTATCTGTCTTTCTCATAAAACACTTTCATTAAACATGTACTATTTTACACATCACAAAGCATTCTAACAGGTATTATCTGATTCAAGGTTGACGCTCACTTTGTAGAAAAAAGAAAGCCAGAATTCCTGTCTGTTTGTGATAAATGAGGGAACAAGGAAAGGTAATTTAAAGGACTTGTCTGGGGTTAGGAATCAAGCCAATATGATGAATCTTGCTTGAGTTCATCCTTGTTTTCTCCTCAGCCTTTAGTTGTTTTAAAAATATGCTTTTAAAAGAAAATATCGGATTCAATTGGGTGTATCACAGAAAGTACCAATTGAATGTAGAGCAAAAATACATACCACTATATTTAACAATAACAGCAAATCTTTAAATCCTTAATGAATGGTTTCTATACATCAAAAATAAAGTGCTTTACATGTTTCATCTTATTTGGTCCTAACAAGAACTATATAGCAGAAAATTTACACTATTAAACCCATTTTCCTAAGATTAGGCTGAGTGAAGCTGAACCATTAGGCAAGCGTCCTAAGACTCACACTTAGGTCTCCCAGAACTAAGAACCTAAATTAGAAGTTAAAAACTAGCCTACATGCCTTCTCAATGCACTGGCTTAATGTCATAATTCATTACTACCTATATAAACCCTCTAAATTGGGAACCATATCTACAAATGGTCATGTAACATGCAAATTGCTGCATCATTTCTAATTTGTTAAGAGAAAACAAATCAAAACAGCTTCCATCTGACTTTTCTAAAGCTCTTACTTCTTTAAATTCAACCCCCATTTCCTTTTATGTCCTATACTGGACAGATATCTGTTGAAGTTTTGGTTTCTTGCCATCTTTTTCTTTGAGAGAGAAAGATGGTTCCATACATTGTATTTTCCAAACAGCCACAGAAGCCCCTGGCTGTTTCTCTGACTACCTGCTCTCCCTTTATTCCCTTCCTTTTGCAATGATGTATACATGTTTTATGAAAAGAGAATTAGGACCATCACAGGAATTATAGAGAAGATTGAGTTCATGATTTGCACTGTTAGGGTAATACAATAATCATGCAAATCCAGACCTGCCAGTCTCAGGTCTGCAGCCCCACATCTTTCTGTTAGAAGAGACTGTCAGAGAACTTGCAGGTCCCAACATGGTAACATGGCTGGAGCCAGAGTAGGAGATGCAAATGTTCTCAACGATAGTGCTGAGGAAATCATGTTCATTGAACACATCAGACTCAGTACAGTGTCTCACGACAGCGTCCTAGCCCCACAGTTCTGCACTGTATTAACGAGGCCATCGGTGATTTCTCCACCTGAAGGAAGGTGTCATTTATGAAAAATGCTGTTTTAACTTGTAAAATAAATGGAGATAACTGCAAGAGCTAAAGATGAAAGTAAGACAAAGCAAATAGCAGTTTCTGCAGAAAAATTTTCAGAGTTTGCCAGAGAAGAAGAGTCATTGAAATCCTGTTATAATATTCTTGCGAAGAAAATAATTTGGGGAGAGTTTTATGCACCTTCACAGTTAATATTTAACTTTACTATAGCTTTTGTTAAGCATGATCACTATTCTTTTTTATTTTATATATTTATATAAAAGCTCATGTCTAAATTTTTCATTGCTCACCTAGTTTTAAGAAATGAAAAAAAATGAAGTTAATAAAAGTAACAATGCAATCACAGTTTAGTACAGAATTTATCTCAAATATGAAGAAATAAAAATCTTGATTTTTTTGAACAGTCATGGATTAGTATAGATGACTGAAATCTAATTTTGATTGTCATATTTTGGGACATGAAGAAGCAAGGACAGCTAAGTATGAGGACACTACTGGAAATTGGGTCATATATGTAGTCTTTCACATCAAGACTCTTTCAAGTAGGCCTTTAAAGGTGGACAGGTTCAAGATTGCTGGTTGCAGCTTCAAATATTTTAAAAGATATAACTCACAGCCTAAAAATGGACATCATGGCAGAAGTCAGTCTCTTCCCCCAACAATACTGCCTCGCGACTTTGTGAGCTTCCAGTGCCTTCGATGCCCACCAGACAGCCAGCCAGCATAGTGGCAACACTAGGACTGACAAAACCCCTTTCCTGACAGAGCTCCTTGGCTTTTAGAAATATACTTTCTCCCTTTTATACTTTGTTTTAGGAAATAAATTATTTCAAACAAATCAGAGTTCATTCATTCTTTTTTAATTTTATTTTAGGGATACATTTTAGATATATATAATGATAACACTCATTATAGGGAATTGGTACCTGTATATATCTTGCTTCTTTTTTCCCCTTTCCCGCTCCTCCCTTCATTCTTCAATAAGTTTACTACTTCCATGCTAAGTAGCCTTATGAGGCTGGATTCCTGTTTCTGTATGAAATACAAAAATTAAATAAAATGGGTAGATACATGATTTGCTTGAAATCACATCATTTGGAATTGGGGGAACCAAAATGCAAACCCAGATCGGGTAAGTCTGAAATTCGTGTTCTCACAACAATTGCCGTCCTCAGTAAGCAATGAGCCCGAGGCTGCCTGATCACCCACTGGGAATACTGCATAAAAATTTCCAGAGTTCAGTAAATGAGAATAAATAAGTTTTAAAGCCCAAAGCAGCTCTAATATCACAATACAATAATGAGAATATATTATTTTTCTTTTTCATGAAAATGTTCGTCATTAATGTAATATTTAGATTCAATATTAAGGAAACATAATTTGATAAAATCATTATTTTTGATATATGTGTATCTTATGACCAAAATTACATAATGTACCTTATGTCTTATGCTACATTCCAAGAGAGCTCATTATTTTGAAAAATAGTAAGAAGCTACTGAATAGCAGTTGAACCCTCTGAAGTAAGTAAAATTCTTTCCTCCTTAGAATTTCTCTTTCTTTCACATATGCCTCAGTTCTGGCAAGGTAGATTTAAAAACGAACTGCTGTGAAGTACCTGATCTTATCAGTTTGTGCTCAGAGTTTACAGAGACAGTAAACTTTAACATAAATCAAATGTCAGAGGCAGCATTGTGAAGAAAGTAGCACCGAGATATATGTGTGTGTGTGTGTGTACATATATATGATATTTATCATTCAAATATGACTTTTGCTCATAAAAAATAGTCACTATGAAATCTTAATTGGATCTCAAACAGAATGCACTCCCTTCTCCAACTCCAGCCCAGAATTTTCACTCACTTGTGTATATTTTCCATCACCAATTGCACTCACATTCCCCACAAATGATCTAATCAATGGGAAAAACAATCTTGTTTCAGATCATTACACGCCACAAATGCTACCAAATTTACTGAACACAGCTGTCCCGCCACAGGTAAAAGTCTATTTTCAGGTGTTACAATGATTAAACAAAGAGATAACTTATCTTGCGCTACAAAGCATCTCAACATCGGGCTTTAAACTATATCCCATCTTTCAACACTAACTTACTCAAAATTACTTTTTCAAGGTTGTATATGTGCTCTACAATGCAGGCTAACTTCTTTATTTCAGACTTGGCTCAATATTTCTTTAGAGATTCTCTGACATTAGCTTTATAAGCTCACGCTGTTTGCTCTAGCAATGGGATAATTCTCATCTATTTCTTTAGTAGTCTCTTTAATTGACTGACAACAATTGTAGATCTCTTTGGATTTCACTTCCTTAGGTATAATTAAACCACATGTCAATGACTAGAGCTCACCAGTATCTGCTTCTTTTAAGTAAGCAAGACATAGCAGTTACCCACCTAAAATCAGCCCCATAGTGATTCAGATGTGAAAATTATGTAAACTATGTCAAGCCTAGAGTAGATGTGAGATACAGAACTGAGTTTCTTAGATATGTTATGGGAAAGAAAATGGCAGTTTTTATCTTATTTCTTCTTCATTCCAAAGAATCAAATGCAGAATGTGTAATCTTTTTCTTCATACACATGCAGCTCCAATGTGGACCCTCAAATGACTCACAAATCAAAAAATCTAATTTAAGCATGGTTTGACTAATTTCACTAGTGATCACAAATCTTTCAAACTCACATCTGTTGAACATTATGTATGTGTTGGCCAAATTTTGTTTGTGTGTTTTCAGCTAAATACCTTAAAACATGTCAGCATTCTAACTAAGGAGATAAGTAAACATTCTAAAGGAAGCATTCTTATCAGATAATTGTGCACTGTTTACACACAAGACTTGCTGGAATGATGTTAATCATTTTGGTTGTGGTTCTTTAATTACCATTCCTGCAACATAGTTCCATCATGAGAAATTACTCTTCTGCATTTATCTTACAGAAGACAAGGATTCTAGCCTAACTAGAAATGTAGATGGCCTCATCACAGTCTCTTGTTTTTATCCCTGCATTTTTTGGGTCTTTTCTCTTAGTTTGTGTAGTAACAAGACAGATTTTTTTTTTTCTCTTGCTTTTAACCTGATACCTGCAACTAACCAAAATGAAGACGAATAAAATTTTCAAACCTTCACTGAAAACATTTTTCCAATATATTTTCGAAAAGTGCCAAGTGATTTTCAACTCATCAGAAACAAATTATATAATATACAAATGTTCTTGTAAAATTATACTGCTCTAATTCAATAGTATTCAAGGGGCATTTACTTCCAGGACCTATCCTAAAACCAAAAACCTACAGATGCTCTGTTCCCTTATGTAAAATAGCATGGAATTTGCATCTACCCTATGCATACCCTCTGTGTATTTTTTTTTCATTTTTTAAAACATAGCTTTATTGAGACATAATTCACATAACATACATTTTCCCCATTGAAAATGTATAATTAAATCATTTTTGGTGCATTTCCAAACAGAAGCAACCATCATCAGATTTTTAAAACAATTTCATCACTCCAAATAGAAATTCTATCCCTCCATCCCCCACCCCACTCTCCATCCCCAAGCAACCATCAACCAACTTTTTATGCAGTTCTGCCTATTCTGGGTTTTTCTGTGAACGAATCCTACAACCTGAGAATGGTCTGACCACTCTCGCTGAGCATTATGCATTTTAAATCATCTCTAGATTACTTATAATACCTAATACAAAGCAAATCCTATGTAAGTAGCTATTAAACTTCATTGTTTAGGGAATAAGGATGAGAAAAAAACAAAGTCTGTATATGTTCACTATAGAAGCATTTTTACAAATATTTTTGAATATTTTCAAATATTTTTGACTTTTGAATATTTTTGGTTACATTTGTAGAACACAGATATATAACACAAAATGAATTAACTTTTGTCAAAATGGACTTGCTAGTCATATATACAATTATATATAAAATGAAGTTATATATATAATATATGTATAATTATGTATATATAATTATGAATATATATTATATATGTATAATTTTTATATATATAATGAACTGAAATAAATTTAGATACTTGGACTGAATTGTTACTCTTCCCGAAATTTATATACTGAAACCTTAACTCCCAAAGTTATCGAATTTGTAAATAAAGTCTTTAGGAGGTAATAAAGGCTATATTAGGTAAAAAGATTGAAGTCCTAATCCAATTGCATTGGGAGCCTCCTTAAAAGAGCAAGAGATCTGTCTCTTTTGCCATTTAAGAACACAGAGAAAAGGCAGCTGTTAGGCAGGAAGATGGTGCTCCCCAGATAATGACCTGCTTTGGACCATGACCTGGGACTTGCCAGCCTCTAGAACTGTAAGAAATAAACTTCTGTTCTGTAAGCTGTCTAGTCTGATATGAACTTCTCTTATGTTAGCCATGTAGTCTGATATATTGTCATGACAGTCTAAAGAGATAAATACAATAATGAAATTTTTAAATCTTTCTTCAAAATGTGACTTGTTCCTTTTATGACAAATTATTGTTCTAAAATTTCCCGGATTTGAAGAAAAGGAAATCATCTGATATAAACATCCAGAACTATAATTAATGCAAATGTGTCATGAAACCAATGAGCCATATTTTGAATAAAAGATATACTTTTTCAAATAATTATTGAACTGGTCTCTTCCTATTTACTTCTACGTGTATCAATTACTTATTTACTTTGTTTTATTTCAAGTGTGTGTATTATCTCATCTAATATAAAAACACCTTCTTTCTAAATCATAAGGACTTTTAAAGATCTATTCAGTATTGAGCATGAAATAGAACTATTATAAGCTTAAAAAGAATCATTAGAAGTAATTATCATTACTGAATCATTTCAACATTAAATATCTTATTCAGTTTATTTTTTTGACTCCAAATATATCAAAATATAAGACATTAGATTGTAATTTCTTGTAGTATTTGTCCTCATGTATATGAGTCTAAGTACCTATCATTAATGATTTACTTATAATTCTAATGGGTAAGTATTTGGGACCCAAACTGACAACATAAAACATTTTTGTTTTTAATTCTAGATCACTAGAAAATATTCTTAGAATTTTTGACTATAAAGAATATTATTACATAGTTCATAAAAAATACAAAACCAAAATCAGTTTCACTGAGACATTCTAAATCGATGTACATTTAAGAAACATGACCAATTACTACATAAAATTATAGACATTCCTAAAAGCATTATAGATTTAAATGCAGCCCTTGCTTCAGATCAACTCTCCCCTGGTCCTAGAAATGGACAACACATTATATTGAATCATCTGTTATATCACACTCAAACCAGTGATAGTATTTATTCCCATTTGTGGACATGCTTACGTAATTTTATTCCTCTTTCAAGACCTCAAAATTTCTGTATACTGTTTTTTCAGTGGAGCAAACCGGAAGATCCCACCTTAACCAAATGACCAACTGCAACATCACTACAATTCTGCAGCATTCTTGACAAAAATGCATCTCCTCAAATGTACTCATTGAAAACAAGATAAATATACAATGTGAGATATTCTAGCAAATGACTAGCCAAGAATTATAAAAACAGACAGAAGAATTATCACAGATTTGAAAGTCTAAGGAGACAAGCCAAAGGAGAAAAGGATGCTATTGGATTGGATTCCACCAGCAAAAGTACTTTACTGAAATAAACAGCAAAATTTGAATAGCCTCTATTGATTATTATTGATAGTGTATGAATGTTAATTTCCTGTTTTAACTACTCGCTGCTATCATGTAAGATGACAACATTTGGGAAACCTGGATTTGTGAACGGTGTGAACAGTATTGTACAACCTATTTGAAGTATAAAATCACATCAAAATAAAAAGTTTTTAAATTCTGCCTATTTTATTTTCATTTGACAAATGAGGAAATTAAAACTTACTGTTTCAGAGTTTTGCTCAAAAGAATGACAAACGAAACTGTAAGTCAGTGGGTTTCTGCTTACTCATCCCCCTACTACCCAAACTTTTACCTACTATTACTTTAGAAGACTTTGCCCTGCTTTTGTTTTTTGCCTTGCTTTTTTAAAAAGATGAACCCTCCCTCTCTTTCTCTTTCCCTCTCTCTCTCTTTCTCCCCACCTCTCCTTCCCACTCCACCTCCCCCCTCCTCCTCTTCCTCTCCCTATCCCCCTCATTGGAAGGCTGGATATTAAAGATATTTTTGAAAATCACAAAGATACAAACCCTCATACCCTCGTGAACACATGTGTTCATGAATCCATGAGTTAACTCCTCTGTTTTAGCCACCTCCCTGGTGGCAGTTTAGCCCCAATATTTATTGTTTTTCTTTGCTATCTAGTTACCTGCTTGGCTTATCAACCAGAATATGCACTCTATAAAAGGGATCCCTGGGGCTGGGGATTTAGCTCAGTGGTTAGAGTGCCTGCCTGACAAGCACAAGGCCTTGAGTTTAATCCCCAGCACCAAAAAAAAAAAAGATCCCTTTATTTTTAACTCCTAAATGTAGCACAAAATCTACCACATAGTTGGTTTCTGACAAGTATTTGAAAGAGAAATTAAAGAGGGAAGAAAGAATAAAGAACATACAAACTGAAGATGTAACATCATGCAAATCAGAATTTTTTTAGATACAACGTTAAACATGTAAGTGCACACTAAGGGTTTCTCTGGCCATCACCCTAAGATGTTTAATCAATATAAATCACACAAAATGAATAGGCAAAATGCCCAAGTATAGTGTTTGTCTACATAGGGTTAAACTAGGAAGGCTGGATGACTGTCCTGCTGTTATCAAATTCTGTCACACACCTTGTAAATTACAAGCATTGCAGCAGGTTCTGAGTTTGTGCCAGCGAGCTCTGCACATGAAGCTCCTCAAAACAATCAGTGCACATCATATGGAAAAGCTTAAATCAATATTGTACTTTATGTCTCCTTTTTTCACTCTTAAAAATCTAATGGAAATACATTATAAAAATATAACTAGCGTAGACTATGTTTCATTGTTTATTTTTGTGACCTTCATCACTAAACAGGTGTTGAGTGTGTGTAAACATAAACACATGTGAAAGACCGCATTTTTAAATAACTTTGATTAACACCAGTAGAAGAGGAAATTTAGAGTTTAACCTAAACTATCTACAATTAAGCCTGTAACTGAAAGTTCTCCACTTCCTTCAACTTTTAGTTGCCTAGTTCCATCCAAGGAAGCCTTTGAGAATTACAATACTCCTTTCTAAAAGATAACATTGATGATAATTAACAGTAGTAAACAGAAATAATTTTGGGTTTCTGCATTTCAGTAGCGTAAGGAGACATACTGTATTTTCAATATGGTCAAAAGAAAACAAAAGAAAAATTTTAAATTATTGATTTTATGTTTAGAAAAATGCCCTTAATACCATATAGATACACTGGAGTACTTTAAGATTTAGAAATAACTCCCAGAAAGTATTTCTGGGGAAAAAAAAAAATCTGAACTTATTTGCATCCCACAGAGCTGATGCATGTCCAAATTCCTTTTGAAACCACCAGGAGTTCCACACTTCTGTCGACGAGTTAACAGGAAGGCAAGAACAAGGGTCTTTACAGATTAACTCTGGTTATCAAGATATTATGAAAATGGGTTTTCTATACGTTCCTAGAAAAACCAAGCTGTCCCTGTCCTCTCTTAAGATTTGGTCCAATTTTGGGCAATATACAAAATTAAAGTGTATTTTCTCTGTTTGTTTTTTCCCAGAATCTACACAATGTAGAACTTTTACTACAATAAATACGTTTCTCCCTAAGTAATTAATACTTGGGGTGTATTATTTTCTTTGTCTGTGTATAATATAAAATTTCTCAGCTAAAGGATCTAATTTGAAATTCAACATATTAAAAACAGAACCTATTTTCATGATGAAAATGTCTTTTTCGGAACACCGAAGGCAGCTTTAGAAATCAGGAGACAGAGAACCTCCTGGTGAGAGACGCTGCTGAGGCGTAACGAAATGCATCGAAAATGCTCACCAACATTTTCAAGCAAGCTTCAATTTAAAGGAAAGTGAATCCTGAACACTGCATTTCTAAGTGCCTGATTTCCACAGGAGTAATAGGTATAACTTCTCCCTGAGTAAGTAGGGAAGAAAGGGGAGTAGCGAAACAGGCAAGAGTGATGATAACAGTGAGGGAAACCGACCGTGGAAGATGCCGGGAGGGCACATCTCAGTGAACGGATGCCCTCAGGCGCAGCCATCGGCTGGCAGCCCCTTACAGTCAGGAAAGATGAAAAACACTTAACATCAGGCATGGAGGATGGGTGGCTTTGTAGATGGATTTTGTTTTGGGTCAGATGGTTAGGGAATGTTACATGGGAAATGCCACAGTGACGCAAAGCCCCAGATGAAAATGGGCAGGGTGATGCAATGAGATAAGTATAAAATGTGACCTCCTATCTACCTGAAATAGCAGATCAGGAGTGACACACATTCACAGCAAGAAAACAAAGGCCTCTACACTCATTCTCCCCACATGCTAAAAAAAACAACAGGAGTGATTTAACAGATATGCTCAGGGAACGGTGCACCATTATTCTTTACAACAGAACCCCATTTGGGTAAGGTCTAAGGTCTCCTTCCTTAAATTTACACATTTAGGGTCAACAGTTTATTGAATTATAGCACAAGAAAACAGCAGGAAAGCTAACGATAAAGGTCACACTAGCAGAGTCTAACACAACTCTGCAGTCTCAGTTCTGTTGGGTACCAACACTCACTGAAGCTCCGTCTGACAGATGGTTCTACTTTGGTTTTGGGTTATCATTTGTCATGTAAGCCCAGTAAATTAGCTGAAATAACAAAGTTAAAAACCCTATCACAGCCACATCAACTTCAGTGCCCTAATGATGAAATTTTATTAACTGTGTAATATCTTAATTGATCTTGTTGGCCACAAACCATTAATATGGACTCTAAATTTAAAGGTCTGAAAGAATTTAGACATGCTTTCTAGGTATACCTAAAATAGACCTCTTCTTTAATTAATTAAAGAAATATAAATACTATTTAGCACATAAAACAATACCTGCTTTAATTTGAGGGATCTAACACATTCCATCTGATATATGATAGATTATCCACAACTCTTTTAATTTATAATTAATACGTAGTAAAGTATAAAATGTCTAACATTAGCTGAATGCATATTCCACATATTTTGAGAACAATTATTAATTAGCAGTATAGGATCAATATCATTATTTCCACTTTAGAGGCAAGGATACTAAAATTTAGTAATAGTAGGCAACTTACCATAAGTCTTATAACTAAGATCCAGCAATAAAACTGACATCAATCTGACATACACTATATTTACCTATTTTGTGATCAGACTGAGCTGTAAATTTTGTCAAAGTCATCACTTACAACCTGCAGATTACCTACACAGCTGAATCCTGAGTAGATGACTAGGAGTGTGGCCATTTAACTAGCATAGGGTAAATCATACAGATGTGAAAATTACCAGTTAGGTTCCTAGTTTTCTTTTCATGATTACCTGCCTCATCTCTGTCTACAATGTTTAGTTCTCTGCTTTATAAATATTTGTGATCCTAGGCATCACCTCCCTCAACTAACAACAGAAAAATCAATTAATTTCATATACCTAGGTAATCAAAAATGTATTGAGACCAAAGCTATTTTTAATTTATCTTATTCAAGCATCAACAAAAAGTTAACTTTGTCATCTCATACACACAATCTGCAGTCCTCCAGTGGTGTGTTGAATTTTTATAAAGAAATATAAGTTGTCAGTAAAAGGCCTTGTAATTGTCTCTCTGATCTGTAAATATAAATCTTCGCTCTATCTCAATTTTTTTACTGACTTTTTAGTATATTAGTTAATTAAAAGTTTTTTTTAATCATTTCCATCCTGAGGATTTCAGTGTAAAGGGCTGTGCGACACACAGACTTACTTCTGGAAAGGGATATTCTCTGGTGGCCTAATCAAAAAACTACAAAGTTCCTCTTCGAAAAATAAAAACAGTGCTGCCCAATAACCTCATATACATTTGGAACTTCAGCTACTAAAATTTACTTGTAGGAATTATTTGAGTATAAACATACTGAATCATTATGTGAACAATACAAAATTTTTAAAATTATATTTTTAGAACTTTATAATAGTATTTAGTTTCAGAATGCCAACCTGGGCCAGACTATTCAACTTCAGACCTAATAAACAGAAATATTATGACAATGTATACATTCTCACAAAAAATATAGTTTCATTTAACAGCTACTGATTCTTTATGAGTTAATTGAATATTGCTGATCTATCCACTGAATAAAGCTTAATGTATTTGTTTAATGTGCATTAAAAATGAATGGAATTGAGAGCTAAATTCTTAGCCAATCAAAATATATTATAATTACTGTTCTTTTCTTAAAATAATATGAATTACTAGGGGGTGGAAGAACATTTAGTACATACGTAATATATATGATCATGCACTAGTAAAAAAGAATGACTATTAAAAAAAAAAGCATGTACACAGAAACACTTGTGTATCTACATATGCTTTCTGAGGAAAGGAAAATGCTATCCTTGGTCCTAAAATAATCCTAGTCCACAGGCCTCAATATCATAAATTTATTTCCATCTTTCTGTTTACAATACAGTGCCAGTTTTATAAAATATAAAGGCATTATAAGGAAATAATGCAATAAATATTACCTTGAATTATGTAAATGACCATCAACAAAAATGTTTTCCTCTTCCTTAAAGTGTATTCAAATGAAAAAAATGACCCATGAAATAAACAAGATTCTTTCTCAATTGCTCAAAGTTAAAAATTTATACAGAAATTCATCAGTTAGCTGTGCTTTACTTCATGAGGAGTAACAATATAAAACTGACAAAGTGAATAGTTAAAAAAAAGTGGTATCTATTTCTTGCTGATATAAACTTTCTAAGCAGAAAGTTTTCTACTCAGAAAACTTTCACCAGTGCTAAGAACCAAATTGAAAAACCTAAGAAATCTTTACAAATTTAAAAAGAATAGAAACTGGAATATGATTTAAGAATTGTAGGGGAAAGGTCATGTTCCTTCCGAGTGCCCTTTGGTTCTGTAGGACCTCAAAGGGAAGTTTCCTGCCCAAATATTCAGGCAGAAGTAAGCTGTGGGGAAAACAATGTCAATTTAGCTAACAGCTCATCATTTGTCTATGTCACTTCTAACTGACTGATGTTCATGTTCATCTTTAACTAAAAGAAAATTTAAAAAGCAAGAAAAAACAAAAAGACCTATGAAACAAAACCATCATGAAAAATAGGTTTGAATGCTCATAATTTACAGCCATACATCCAATAACTTTGCACTATCTCAATTGCAAGTAGCAGGATATACTTGATATATGAACATAACTGTATGTATGGACATTATTTACACAGTACCCGAAAACAGCAGCTGGATAGTCAACTGGCATAAGAACCCATTACTCCGCATTTATTACTGGATAACCTTGTTCTACTTTTTGAGCTAAGTGTTTAGCAGTGTGCTACATAATGGCAAACCGGGTTTCTGGGACTCCTCATTTGTTCTTAGGAATCATCACTCATTTGTTCTTTAAAGCATCACTCTTTAAATCATGGCCTCACTGTACTAGTTAAAACCCTGAATAAAATCCATACACTCTTTTATAGGCGTAATGTTTTCCTTTGCATCCCCCAAAGCAAAAATTAGCAGTTCTTAATCCAAACACATTGACGACAATCATTTGCAATTTTGAAAGGTCAAGTGCCCTACCTTTCCCACATAGAGGGGGTCGGAACCCATGTACTCTTCCAGCACAAAGAACTGATTCCACACCCAGCTGCGCTTGGTCCGGGACCTTCCTGATTGGAAATAAGGCTTTGATCTAGACCTTGAGAGTTCTGCTTGACTCATCCCAGAAAAGCACAGGAAAAGAGCTATTAGCTGCAGAAAATGGCAGAACTCCACTTTGCCCAACTTCATCTCTTTTTTTTTTTTTCTTTCTTTTTCCTGTGTAAGAAAAAAAACTTGACAAGAGAAAAGGCACAGTTCCAGTTGGCTTAGCGGCTCTTGCCTCCGGCAGGGTGTCAGCTGGGAGCCCAGAGATAATAATTTGTAGAGTGTTGGATTGGAAGAGGTCACCACCGCTGAACAGCTTTTGCCAAAGAATGGCGTAACAGGAACCTATCAGAACAAAGAGAAGACCTTGCATCAGAAACCAAAACACATTATAACATTTAGCTTTCATTTATCACATTAATATTGAATTTCCAACCTATAAAAATTAAAATATTAATTTTATATTTAGAAAAGTCCAACAACTATTGCCATATTTTGTCAACTGCATAAACACTACTGATGTAGAATTATCTTTATTCCCTAACACAACCTTAAAATTTCATGTTTCTCCTAGGACATTTTTTTTGAATATACGGTTTATTTTACACAATTATAGAAGTATCATTTTAAAAATCGTGTTAGCCTTTTTAATATTACAGTCAGTTTCACTCATCAGTATGAGAATGTAAAAGCAAAGCAGCTCAAAGCAGGGATTTAACCAAATGGGAAGGACATATGTTGGTTTAAATCTCTTCTGTGAAACTGTAAAAAGAAATAAAAAAAGTATGAGGTGATTCAAAACTGGTTGACTGATTCTGAGTCACAGAACACCAGCTGTTTTGATGTGTTCTGATTTGATTGTGATCAGCTGAAAAGCTCAGTAGTTTCCATTTTCTACTCTTCAAAACTTATTGTCATGAATGCTGCATAGCACATCAGGTTATGCTACTTCACTGACATTATTTGCCATTCAACAAATATTTATTGAACATCTCGCAGTATAGCTTGTGCATAGTAGGGCCTTCCTCATAAACATTTATGGGAGTAAATTACAGTGCTGATCAATAGATGGGTGAGAATACTTAACTATATTCATAAGACCCATTGATTTTTGACTTGCATCCAGGAGGTGCTTCAGCAGCAGTGTGGAAGAAGCCTTTTATTCTACTGTCTTTTTATTGCAGTCACATAATTCTGATTATTCAAGAGCTATAAAATCCGTCACAAAAAAAAAGGAAAAAACTTCCAAACACACCCCAAAACACAGAGGAATGAGAATTTATGACAAGGGTGCTCACTATGTTTCACTTTGGTTTGTGAATTCATGCTATTTACTATAAATAAATCAACAATGGGATGATTAAGGAAAAGAATTATATGTTTACTTGTCTGTGTGTGTGTGTTTGAGGAACAGAGAAAAATACAGTTTTAAGAACATGAAGCCAAAATATATATCCTTATTAAAACTGAAAATATGCCATCCTTATAAGCTTTTCCATCTTTTCACCCATCTCCCTTTTAACAAAAGTGTCCATTACTCAACAAATATTTCTGACAATGAAATTGCTTAATATACTGTATATAATAAAAGAAATATGAAAGAACAAAACACAAAAATTTATTAATTATGTTAAATAGTCCACACAACTGGAAGAAACAAAGTGCGTTGATTTTGAGCGCTGTAAAATCAACACCTACATTTTTTAAATAATGCTATAAAGTTTTGATGTACCAGAGGGCACTTCAAAATGATCCAATATTCAGCAAATCCATGTATGCTGAGAAACAACAGAATGAGTACCTGTTAGTATAGTATATTAACTAAAACCTGTGTATTGAATGCAATCTCCCCAAATCCAGTTACCAAGGAAGGTAGAGTAGGGCACAAAAGGAAATAGAAAGGGCCGGTTAGTGAGTACAAAAATACAGTCAGACAGAAGGATTGAGTTCTAGCATTTTACAACATAGAAGGACTACACTTAGTAAGTTATATTTTGAAATAGCTAAGACAGGGATATGAATGCTTCGACTACAAAAAAGTTAACGTTTAAGGTGAAAAGAATGCTAATTATGCCAATTCAATTATTACATGTTGTATATAAGTGTCAAAATATCTCACTACACCCAGCAGACATATACAAATATCATGCATCAGTTAAAATGTTTAAAAGGTGAAAAAAATTTATTTAGAAATCACCCTAAGGGGCTACCTGTACTAAACTTAGAATTGTAAACAAGCATCAGGGCCGGGCTTCAATAATGCACCATGGCCCCTAGATGAATTTGGAAGTTCATCATGATCAAGTCTGAAAGCCTGGCTCTTCTGAGTTAAAGAATCTAAGTAGGTGTTGAAACTCTGACGTGGCACACAGGCATGCTGATTAGCCTAACGCCGAGGCAGAAATCATGAAAAGTGGCCTTTAGTCTGCATGATATCAGCAGGAGGAAGAGTTAGTTCAGGAAGCTTTTTTCACCTAGTGGTAAACTAGCATCTTGGGATGGGGAGAGAGGTTTAGAGTTGCTGCTCTCATTTCACTCTTATTTCTCCACAGAGAACGAACTTTCTCTCAGAAACATGATGGCATGAATACTTCCATCTTTGATCCTCAAAATAGTGTTTTCAAAATGCAATACAGCCAAATTATATTAGCAGGACTACTTCATGGATTGAGTGTATTTGGTAACAATGAGTCTGTGTGTCTATGTATCCAATTTATGAAAAGACCAAATAGCAAATGAGCTTTGGGAATTCAAAATCTGAGGAGTTATTGTAAGTACTTGTAAGTACATCCTGGTAAACATAGAGTATTTGCTTCAGATTAAGATGCAAATTATGGGTCTATCATGTCTCAACTATGCAGTTATGGGTAAGTAAAATTCTGAGAAGTTAAATTCCAGGATGAAGACTCAGGCCTCTCACCTATTGAAAAGAAACAACAATAATGGAATCTACTTCATAGGATCAAATGAGCAAATCATGAAATGATTTGTACATTCAAAAGCAACTAAAAACAGCTGTTGGACTTACTATTATCATCATTTTTTTTAACTTTGAAACTGGTTATAATAAAATTAAAGCTTCTTAAGTAATAGTTTTTGTTCTAATGTCATCAATAGTAAAATATATTAGATGATTCTTACTCTAAGTAAAATCATTCTTGATAGCTACAGTTGATGTCAGAGAAATTTATGCTCATGAATCAAAAAAAGGAAACTACATAGATATAGAAGCCCCAAAATATTTAGAAAAAATATAAATATACAATTTTTTTCCTAAAGACATCCCCTCTGGAATGAGTTATAATTGGAAGACTGGTATCAGAATTGGAGAAGTTTGAGTTTACACAGGGAGACACTGAAGAGAAGCAAAAAAACACCACATCAGTTAGACTGAGATCAGATTCCTAGAGTCTTTGTCCTACAGCCTCATCAGTTGCCATATGACCTTGGATCTCTCTGGAATTTCTCCTACTTACAAAATGAAAAAGCTGGTATAAATCATATTACAAAGTACTGATTTTTCTCAAGTATGACTCTTAGGGACGATTGTACAAAACTGATTTTGTTAGGTTTTTAAAAGTGGTGATCAAGTGCATATCACTAATAATTAAAGAGAAAGGGTAGATAAGTTTAAGAGAGTGATCAGAATGTAAAAAGAAGTGTTCAGTCTGTTTACAAAGTGCAGCATGCTCTTTAACAAGAGAAGTTTATCTACTCTCCTTTCCTCTTGAAGATTATTCCTCTTCCAGACAAGACTGAATATTATTTAATAACTAGGAAATATCAAGGAAAGGAGCTGTGAACATGCATGGGTGACAGCTATCAAACATATTTGTGAAGTGAAGATAGCTGAAAACTGTGTACCATCCCATTTCAATCAACAGTTTTATAAAAGCAGCTAGCATGGACATGAACCTTAATGAACAGAAACATCCACTCTATCTTTGTACGAATTGTGTCTAAAACAAAGTTAGACACATAATTGACATTTATAAAATATTTACAGAATGTTTATACTCATTAGAATCTACTAGATTCTGAAAATTAACCATGTAATAAGTCAGTATATAAATTCTATGGTATCTCTACCATGTTTTTGAATTACAATCACTCTGGGAAACAATTCCATTGTATTTCTCTGCAGTATCTGAAATATTTGCCAAGCTCTTGAGCCAAGTTTTCTCTATTTTCTTTCAAGGTCTACAAGATTGCAACAGGATATATTAATGAATTTTGTGTACCTTATTGTAGGAAGAAATTCTCTTTTATAGAGCAGATAAATGCTTATGTAAGACTCTTTTCAGTGTACTGGGAAAACCAGACAATGGAACTTGTATAATTATGATTTGGAGTGTGTTTCAACATGTCTTGGTACTTACCAGCACTGCCAGGAACATACATCTGGCGTGGCAGCTGGACATGTTAGCTCTCCCCTCTCTTCATCATCCTTCCCCAAATCCTGACCTCCTTTTCAATCACAACAGTTCCTCAAGGTAAAGGCCAGTGTAGCCATTCCATCCAATTCATCCTATCCTGAGCTGGGTTATCATGTCCAAAAGACGGACATCCAAGTGTTAGTTTTTTTAAAAACCTTTAGTTCTTTTTTTTGTGGTTGTCAAAAAGAAGCAGGGGACACTTAATCTTAAGATTTTTGTATGCATTACATAACCTGTCTGATCAGTTTCTCTGTCTTCTTAAAAACATTAGCATGTGTAAAAGTACTGCAATATTTTTACATGTAAATGAACTTGGGTAGAGGAAAAAAATCACAATTGTCAACTTTTCACAAGGGGCTAAAGTGCCTCAAAATCTGTGTCCCCAAACAGAAACCCTGAAACCTGTCTGAGACATCTGCTCATGAGACGGTTCATGCTCTCCCTCCTCTCCCACCGAGTTCCCATACAGGAGTTAGCAACAGGAGCCACACCAAAAAGACAGAGAGACCTCCGCACCAAGCAGGGTGGCCGGTATCCTGCCCCGGTGGGAAGGTTAGAGGAGGGATCCTCCAGACACCTGGACGACTGAACTCTTCACTACTGCTGGCATAAAAGTACACAAATATGAGTTGACACAGAGTTGAGGTTGAGCTAACTTCTACAGGTCTGTGTCAACTTCTGGACAGTTACAAATGTGGAGCATTATAACTCTGAGGAAAGACACAAGGAAAAGCAACATCTGTGCAGAGAACTGAATAGGGATCAACCAAGATGTCTGTAAGAATACCAGTGATGGCTACTGGAATAATGGCCAATATGCAATAAAATCAACTGAGGAAGAACCAAAATTGGTTTGTTAGATATGATTTTTTAAGGTTATATCTTTTTTTTAAATTTTATACTATTTTACCCTTTTTCTAAACTGAAATTACATGAAAATCACAAATATTGTGATCAGCACAAAATACCTTAATCAATAAGTGTACAAACAGACCCTAGAAAATGAAAGATTAAATGGGTTGAAACAAAAGGGAAAAAAAGTGGGTGAGAATCAGACAGGAAATATTTACTAAATCAACATCATTTATTGCAGGAGAAATCACTTTATCATGGTACCATTTTGTTTCAATTATTTTTGTTCAACTAAGTGGCAAGGAATTATTTCAAACTAGATTGTTTATTATTCATTTAACCTTAAAAGCTAATATTATTTTACCGAAATGAATTCACTACTAAAAAGCTCTCTCAGATTTTCTAGTTCACTTCGCATCACTGTGAAATCACTTTAAAAGTCAGATCAAATGACTGTCACACTCTTCACCAAATGTTTTGTTCATACTTAAAAGCAATGTCTGACAGTCTCTTACTAACACAAATAATGTTTTTTTACTCATCAGCATACCAATTCTTCATCATCAAAAGTGCAAATCTTCCAGAACCGGTACCATCTAAAGTCAGCATGCTAAAACTGTGACAAGTATGATCAAACACATAATATTCAACCAGTACACATAAACATACGACCACAAATGGAGTCTTAAAACATCCGTAATTGACAATTTACACATGCTAGACTGCTTTTTCAAAAGGAATACACTACAGTATGCTTTCTAAAAATAACCTGCGGTATGATACACAACTTTCAATGATCTTAAAAGCAGATATATTAGTACTTTGGATTTTATGGCACTCGAGGTTAAATTAGAATGTGTTTATTGCAGTGCAGTATAAATAATCAATGGCTTATCACATTAAACAACTTATTATCTCCTAACTTTCTCTAAATTCTAGGCAGGGAGCAGTTGCTCATGTTTCCTGAAATCTGCAACAGAACTAGTTCTGAAAATATTTTCAGGTAGACTTTATATATACCATACTGACACTCAGCTTATTTTCAATTGGCAATATTGACTTAAAGAAGTGATTCCCCTTTGGAACATGGGTTACAGTTCACCATTAAATGGAACTTGATAGCATAGTCCAAAAATAAAGTTAATGATTTATTTTCTAGGAAAGCAATTGTAGGAATAATGTTTGAAAACTGTCAGTACATTTAATAGAATGTAAGTAATAGTTGACTGCTGAATATTTCCAGAATCTAACTGATAGTTCCTGAGTCATTTTGTTGGCCATCTATGAAATATGATGGTACAAAAAATCATAGTTATAACAATAACAACAAAATGAGGGAAAAATCTTGTCATCGGCCTATTGGGAAGAAACTGTCACATCCAAGATTGCTTTAAATTTGAATTATATTTAGAAAAGCAGCATGCTGTAATGAATCTTTATGAAAGTGAGCCATGAACAGGGTAAAGGGGAAATGATACCATTCCACAGCAGTGGTGAGAAGGCACTATGCAAAAACATAATTGCTTTAAAAACCACTCTTCACTTACTAGTTCTTTGATGGAGTTTGTGAGGAAAGTCTGTTCATTTTTGGATATTCTTTAAGTGTTTAGTGGCTTTATTTAAATTCAGCCAAAACGCTGTCTCCTGACAACGTTTCTTCTTTAAGACCTTCTTCTGCCCTTGTCCTCCCAGGACAATAGCCACCTGTGACCACTGAGGACCTCCCTGCCACTTGTCTGTCCACAAAGTTAGAGTAGTCAGCTTTGTGTAACTGATATTACTTATTCATAGTTGTTTTTACTTATTTTTTAGAGTAGAATCACTCAATACATGTTTGGAAATGCCAAAAGGAAAAAAGATATATTGTAATCTCCTTCCATCTATGACTGAGCAGATGTCAAAATTCAACACTAGAGAAAAGAAGACAAGGTCAAGGAGCCTTTAAAAGCTCTTAAAACCTTAAAATGCTTCAGCCACACTTTATTTGGAACCACAACATCACAGGCCAGGCTACTAAGGACAATGTCTATAAGACAGTTAAAGAGAATGGCATTTGGTATGAAGAATGAAATTGTCTGATTCTCACGAGGGTTCACATTACAAAGGAAGCAGAAAGAACTCCTCAGTTCTGTTGCTCTTCAGGTTTAAAGATTTCTGAGGTGGTGGCACAGTGGATAAATAACATATTTAAGCTGAAGCAGACTTTATAAAAACCTAATCCTGCCCTTCTTTCTTTACTACAAAATAAAACTATATTTTATATCTATAAAATCTTAATGAAATGCCCAAAGTCACACAGCTGGTGACTGAATTGAGCATAATTTGATGCAATAAGTATTTGTTAAAAATTCATCTGGCAATGAATCTTTTTTAAGGTGTGACCTTTGAAATTTACCATTGTCCTCAAAAGCCAAGGAAAGTAGATGAAACCATATGCAAATATTTATATGACCAAGAGTTTTAACTTTCAGGTAGGAGATCATCATGATGACTAGTCAAGTGGAAAGGTAAGACAGAGTAAGAATAAATATGTTGCTTTTTGTAACAAAAATTAAAAATGAGCAGTATCCAAATTCAAAATTACCTCCCCCTTTATAAACAACCAATAATCAAAAAAATAACTTCTGATTACATTATGATGCTAATAATTTAACTGAAAATTGAACAAGATTCCCAGATATCGCTACATGTAATACATGTTTTAGAAACAGAGCATCGACTCAGGAAATTATCTTAAATATGTATATATTAATATATTATATATATATATGTTTTGTTTAGGAAAATAACGATGATAGCAGTGTGCCCTTTCGGTAGGAACTATAAATTCTAACTTTTGAGATGGCAGACTTCTAGTCTTCTAACCACTCTACATTTAATTCTGCCCTCTTCAGTTCCTAATAGTTTAATATAGTGCTACCTAATTGGGTGCACCTATATGCCATTTAAAGTTTATCATTCTATTCAATAATTTTAAAGCTGATGAAAGAGCTTCCTCTTTTGTACTTAAAATGCATTGTTTTTTTACATTTTAATTAGTGAGGGTTGGGACTATGTGATAGGTGACTTCTCACATAAAGAAACTGTGATCGAATCTCTTAGCTCCCTGGGCCACATCACATTACAACCACAGACCACAACCTCCTACAATTAACTGGCCTAAATATGCAGGCAAGGGCCCTGGAAATGAATCACACAGCCTGTAGTATGCATCTGGCTATCAAACACAAAAAGAAAACTTCTCTGAGTGGATTGCAGTGTCAATTTCAACTAAACACAAACAACCTCTGCCAGGAGTGAAAGGAAGGAAAAAGAGAGGAACAATGGTTTTTAATTAACTACGAGAAACCTACATAAATTAAAACTAAGCACAATAATAAAGCACAATCCTTCTGAATTATTTATGCAAAAACAAAGTTGTAAAATTACACTGAAAGTTCTTTTTCCTTACCCTTTATTTTTATAAGGAACCTTAGCTGTATCAATTTTAAAGTTTAATTTGCCCTTGTAGTTATCCTCTGCCAGGTGTGATTTATGTGACTTCAATAAAAGGAATTATGTTTCAATAAACACTACGCAAAACAGCAGAAAACAAACTCTACCAGGATGAAAATATAAATTATAATCTGCAATCACTGTGTGGACAGATGTCTGCATATTCATCTGTGCTGGTAATTGTACCAGTGAGGAGACTTGCAGAACGCCAAGGGGCAAGTGTCTGCAGGGGTGTCTTTCTGCAGAACCAGCAAACTCCCAGAGGAGGCACTCGCGTACTGCAGGTTACAGCTAGCTCTGCTCTGCTTGTCACAGGCTGGGAGATGGTCACACACAGGACTCTGATCACATGTCTTCCTTCCTTGTCCTCAGCTCCCCTGTATCACCTCAACAAGGATCAGCCGAGTCCTTCATCAAAGGAAGAACAGCTTTCACCACAGTCCCTTTGCAATTAACTAATGTGTGTTAGTGACTTGAGAAGTTTCTAAAACTCTTAATTTAAATAAAGTCTTTGAAGCCTTCCAATCAAATAAAAAACATTTTTTTTTTTCCCTGTGAGAGAACCGTGATGCAAGCTGTTAAAGCAATAGCTGTAAAGCCTTATAAAATCCAGGAAGATTGGACTCACTCAGCGGTAAATATTCAGAACATAAAGCAATTTATAAGCTTAGTGCTTTATAAAGAATTTCTGAAACATGTGACAAAGTATTTGACCCAACACAAAGATGTATTCACTACTTCAATATCTGAATACATTCTGAGACGTTTATATCAGCTTTACCATTTTAAAATGCTGAATAATAGGAAAGCTGGCAAAGGAACCATGCTTGAGAAGAGACAGAGGTTTGATTTTTGGACCATGGGAGGCTGAACAGTAGCCAAGTGAGTGTGCTCTTCCCCACCAGCTCTTCCTCACTGGACAGTAAAATTCAGAGTCACTTCAAGGGTAGACTGTAGTAATCCAGATGCTTTATAAGTATCCTTTCATAAGAAAGAGAAAAGCTCTCTGTGTTATTAAATCAATAAAAGTAGACTTAAGAAGAGTTGTGAGTCTGTCAACTGATTGTTAACACAATTCTAATGACCTACTGCAGCCCTTAATTACAATAATATCTCATGTTGTGAGTGCACAATGTCCTTTATAAAAGCTGCAAACCTTAATGGCTTTTAGCAGGGGGATGGGCTGTACTGCTGTTATTATTTTCTTTATTTTTCTTTCCATAGACTTGCAGGAAGCTTGACTGGATACAATTATTAACCTATGGATGCTGCTTAATCACTTCCACCAACACACTCCATGTTACACACTAACTTATAAACAAGACCACCACCACCAGGCTGCCACCTTGACTACCTAAGCGCCTCAGAGCTTCTGCATCTTAACTCATACTTTTCCAAACAGCTCTAAAATTTAAAGGGTTATTAATGAATTTTTCCTCTACCTAAGTAACAAGAAAAGAACTTGGGTCAAGAAAAAGGCTTGCTATTCCATTAGAAAAGAAATAATTTGGGACCAGTCTCTGAAAGCTTTGAATGTGAGTACTTTTTTCATTCTTCTCTTTCCACCTAACAACTTGTCCTGATAAAGACACTCTCTTAAAACTATTTTGATGTTGCTGGCAGTGCATTGTGCAAACTTTCTCTTAAAAAAGGCTACTACTGCTCCAAAACTCTTTCAAAATATGTACTTTTCTGCGGTGAATCTGATTGTTAAACTACACATCAACACTTACCAAAGGTCAAAATTCTTGTTAAATTTTTCTTTTCTTTTATATAAAACCTGTTCATTACTTGACCATGAAAAATGATCTGATCACCTGTCTAGTAAGAGAAATTATAAAAGGTAAGTCCCACTTATAGACAATTATCTTAGTAAATGATCTAATAGACAAAATATTTCTTGCAAAGTAAGATATTTTAAGAACATTCACGGTTCAATACGTGCACCTCTAAAGTCTTGAGATGCTGTCCTTATGGCTTCTCAACAGTTTGCCATTTGCCCAGCGCTAGGTGAACTCATGGCTTATCTTTACTCACCTGAACTATGACATCTAAGAAATCCGTAGGGTTAACGATCTAACGCGTGAAGGCACACAGAACAAAGGTCCTTGGGCATTAATCCACGCTGGAAGGCTGAACACCACAACCAGCCGCGTACCCTGTGCACTCACGGAGAAGTCCACAGGCATTCGGAGACGCAGGGCACCTTTCCCCAGCTCGCACCTAAGCCACAGCCAGGCGGAGGGGAAGGAGGACTCGGAGCTGAAGCAAACCCTGCGGATGCACCATATCAGCAGAATACTAATTACAGGAAAACGCAAAGCAACCTTAGGTGAGCTCCACCTTCACGAAAGGCCAGATGGTTCAAAGGACTCCCGCACGCACAGGCATACACTCCCGTCCAGCCTCAGACCTCTGCGGAACCCGGAGACGTAGGCTGCACCGAGTTGTGCCCCCATCAGTCCGAGGTCAACAGAGGAGTCCGCTTGTCCTCTTTGAGGAGAGCGGTCCAGACTGTCTGTGTTTACTGCTGTATGTGAAGAGTGCCGGGAGCTGCTCTTACCCTGAACTACTTCTCGCGTCGCACCTGGTGTCTGTCAACACCGTTTTCCGGGCCAAGTGCCCGCAGCTCCATCCACACGTCTGTCCTGCCTTGCAGAACAGCGTCTCACGGCAACACCACACAGTAACTTGGGAGCGCCAAGGGAAACTCCACACGGATGCCCCCGCCCGCCTTGGGTCCCTGATCAGTCCTGCTTCCGAAAGCGCTCCGCAAGGGCGCACCTCTGCCCAGGGGCGCCTACCCCAGCCTCTAGCAGGCAGCCACACTCACCTGGGGCCCCGCTGCCCTCCCGGTGGCGTCAGGCGCCAGGAACCCAGGCGTGTGCATCCGAAAGGACGCGTGCTCGGCGGTCGGGCGCCCGCGGGCGCCTCGGGACACTGTGCGCGCCGCTCCGCGCGGGGCGGACGGGGGACCCCCTCTCGGCACCCGCGCGGGCCGGAGAGCGCCGCGCCGGCTCGCCCTCCGACCGCAGCCCACTCTTCAGGGTGCGGGGGCCCTGCCCGGGCCTCGGGCGCCGGGTCCCGCGGTCTCGCCGCTCGCGCCGGCGGCTCAGACTCCAGGTCCCGAGCTCCCGGGAGCGCGCGTCCCGCCAGAGGGCGAGAGGGCGAGCGCGGGAGAGGAGGGGCGAGCGCGCCGAGCCGGCCCGAGCCGGAGCGTCGGCGGAGGGGGACGCTCTCCAGCAGCGAGTGCCGAGGCCGGCTGGCCCGGAAGCCGCCGAGACTTCAGGACCTCCCGGAGACCAGCGAGGGCTACTGGCGAAGACCGCGAAGACGGAGCAGCTTGGCCGACACGCGCGCACACACACACACACGCGCGCACACACGCGCACCCTCCTCCACCTCCCTCCTCACAGATCCGTACAGATGGATTCCTTCGCAGGAAAATAAAGAAGCGGGTTGAAAGTAGGAGGGGCTGAGACCCATCTATCTCTCCGCGAAGTATTTGCATCTGAAAGCACGAAGCCGGAGGAGAGTTTTGAGAATGTTTTCAAGCCTCGCCCCCCCACACACCCGGCCTCCTTAGCTATCCTGAAAGCCTTGATCAGTTGAGCTTCTGAGGCATGAAGGAAAAGTCAAAACTAACCAGAACTTACAATGTTCTTGGTTGATAGTTTTACCCTTTCAATCTCCTCCGACTGCCCTAGTTCTACTTTCTTTGCTAGCAGAGAATTCCCTCCCCTGCTGGGCTCTCTAATACAAAACTTCCGAGGTGCGTGATTTAAGCGCGGGGCGGGGCAGAGGACCCTCGCCAGGTCTGTTATTTACAGCCCGCCGCAGCCGCTCGACTTGAGCACGCTCCGTTTTCCTCTGCTCGCTCCGCGGCTTGATTTAACCTGATGACTAGGTGTTCTGTCACAGGGGTTAGAAAGGTCAACAGATCATTCCTGAGTACGTCCCTTTTCATTTTTCCGTTCTGCCAATGGACTTAGTCCTGCTGCTCTTACCGACTCACCCTGAGCAGTGATTCTGTGGATACTGGGACTTGGACACGGGCTGATTCGCGTCAGCATCTCGGGTTTCTGGTGCACTCAAGCATATTCGCTCTTCACCCAATCTAGTTTTTCACGGCCCTTTAGCTCGCATTCTCCTCCCCTCCCCCACCGACTCAGCACGGTAAAGTAAATCTGGGCTGATAATTCCAACAGCAAACATTGTTTATTCTCCTGGCAAATGACAGCCACCGTGCTACCCTACTTAATACTAAATGTTAAAATGTACATGTCCAATTCCAAACCTCCCTGGATCCTGGACAGCTCGAATGTTAATCTCGTGGTTTACTCCAATTCAGTTTTCAGGGATTACACAAACTCAGGATGATTAGAGAAAATATCTTTATCTCTCCTTGGATGATATATTGGATTCCCCCAAGCGTGTTCTTCTCTGTCAGGGGATCATCATTCACCAGGTACCCGGACATCAAACCTTGGCTTTCTTTTTGAACCCTTTGAAATGCTTTTCTGTGTTTAAATCCCCCATTACTCAGACTCACATCATACCATCGCGAACATTACCTTTTCTGGAGGTCTTAGGCACGTCCCTCTTGGGATGGGATGGGAGGGAGTTCTGAGATGAGAATTTACAATTGTTCCTGACTAAAAGTCTCAGGAGGGTAAATATTATGATCCTGCATCACCAAGGGACAACACAGGTTGGCCCGTACTAAATGTTTTTTGAATAAAGCAGTGAATGTTTCCGTACTGTCTAGCTTTTAGCTCTAAACATTCCAAGCTATTTGTAAATCGTTCATCGACTGCATGGGCCACTCGAGCATATGAGGGGATACTGTGATGGGTTATTAGATACTGTACCATCTTCATTTACTAGCTTGTTTTAATCCGTGACGTCTCATATTAAAGTAACGTATTAGAAAATCGTTGTAATAGTGATTTTAGTGATACTTTCCTCAAGTTTTCCACAATTTTCCTTTTTTTTAATTTTGTGTTTCTGCATAAAATAAATCTGATTGCAGGCTGAAGCTTTCGTCTTGAAGCAGATGCTTCCATCCAACCTACCTTCCTTTTTAGCAATTCCCTTAAGCCACACCCTCTGCACAGATTCCAAAGTGTAAAGTGAGTTGAGTTAGCCAGAATGTTGGCCCTGGTCCTGACTGACTCTGACCAGTTAGTTGTTCATCCAGCTGTTCATCCTAGATAAAGGTGTACTTCTGCTCAACCAAAGAGGCACGTCATAGAGGAGAGAAAGAAATGGGGGTAACTCAGAGACACCCCCTTGTCTAAGGAGGTCAGGAACGTTCCCTCCGTGAGGAGATAGCACTTAAGCTGAGATGCGATGATGAAAGTGAGTAGATTTTGTGAAGCGCTGAAGAAAGAATGATTAATGCAGAGTAAACAAGGAAAACGTGTGCTGACCGAAAGCGCTGGTGTATAAGAAACACTAAATACTACAAAAGTGAGGCGAAGAGAGATGGAACATGCTGGAGTGATTGCCATGGTAAGATCTTTCAGGACCTTCTACCTCCTGAAAATATTTATACTTTGTTCTTCAAAAGAAGCCAAACATTAGGAACAACAAAGAAAACAAGAGATGCACAGGATTAAGCTGTGGTTCAGTTAGGACAGAGACAAGATCTATTAGGGTTTTTTTATCCTCTCTTTTCCCCATGACCTCTGGTTGATTAGAAAACCTTTATTTGTGAGCATCCCAGGTAAAAAGTTATTCTTAGTGGATGAATCCTAAAATGCTGCCAATTGTGTGAGACTCCATGGAATAGAAATATAAGCCATAACTCAATCTAGTTACTCGCAAAATTTCATGTTCTGCTTCCTTACAAACCTCAGACTAATTCTATAATATTTCTAGTCCTCGCACGTGAGAAATTTGCTCAGTGGGATGCTTTCTTTCTTCAGTGCATATATAGTATTATTTGATAAATTTCCCCCATACACTACCTAAAATGTCCTCTTTTCAATTTATGTTCACTTCCTTGATTAAATTAATAACAGAACCTGCACCAGAACTATATTTTAGAGAAAGTAGAATCAAAAAAGTTAGGAAAATTTTGTTAAGACATGGGTAGGAAAATATCGATGTGGCAGAATTTAGAAAGCTCTTCCACACGGCAAGCTCTCAAAAAGTTAAGCCATATATAGTCTCTTTTAAATATCTCTTCCAATACAAATGATAAATTATAATAAAAATATATATTTATTATATAATGCTTAGCTTTTATAAGAGTATTATGTCCTTCAGTTTATTTCACCTAATAAAGCATATATCCTCTCTTATAAAAGAAAGGACCTGGCATGAGAGATTCCAGCTTACTATAGTCATTTACTAGTTTGGTAAATACTTCTTGAATCCCTGCTATGTAATCTGCAGACTAGTGGATAGGAACATAAAGATGAGATGCAGGTGTTATTTTCGAGAACCTTCCGATGTGTTGCAAAAATAAAGAGGTATATAGATCTCCACACAGCATGTGGTGAGATAGATGCAAAATATCAAGTCTGGGAGCACAAAAAAAGGGACCATGTGATTAAAAAGTCCTGAAAAGGAAAAGAAAATATTTGTAATATTTCAGGAGGACAAAGAGGTTCTACAGAGGAATTCTGTGAAGGAAAACAATGATTATATTTGCATTAGAAGAAGGATGTCCCTGGCAATCTTATTAAGTCTACCATGGACTGGAGATGAGGAAACTATTTAGGATGTTGCAGAAATCCAATTAAGAAAAATGTCCTAGATTCTAGTTCCCTTTGGTAACATAATAAAATCCCTTGTATACAGTCAAAAATATACATACATTTAAAGATTTCTCGAATAGAGTTATTAGGTAGCATCACAGATTCTACTTTCAAATAGCATCTCACTGGTAGCATGGAATACTAAATTAGAAGAATACAAAGTGAGAACTAATACACTTTTGCATCTTACAGGTACATCTTCTTAAATGTTCCTCTTTCATTAAACAAAAATTTGAACTTCATACTGAAATGAATACTTAGAGAGGCTATCACTCATTTAAAATTTCCTCAAAATATTCATAGAATGAAGAACTCACTTAGATGCCACAAAAGAAATTCAAAGATACAGGATGTTTAATGAGGTCTGAGAAATATTTTTCTTAAAGTTTCTTCTGGGTGAGGAGAACAATGGATCTTTAAGGAGCCCAAGACCGTAAAGACCCCAGGACAGGCTGTATGTTGGATGAAGGAAGCGAACAAGTCTCAGGAAGAGCTCTCTTAGGCTTTCACTGGTATTGGCAAAGACACAACTTTGTTCTGGGCTTGCAAGTAACTTACCATTCCCTGAGCCGGTTGGAAAAATCCCACAGAAATAAAAAGCTAACGAAATGAAATGAAGTAGGGGTGGAAAAGAGAGGTGAAGAATCTATTTTAGCCTTGTATTCAGGAAACAATGTTGTTGCTATTGTTCTAGTCTCCTCTGTATACACAATGCTTCTTCTTCAGAATATCTGAGATGTTCAGGGTCATTGGTTAACATTTTAAGGAATAAATTTAATTTTCTTCTGCTACATGTCAAATTTCTCAACATTTTCTTTCTGAAGAACAAACTCAAACAGATAAACATTTGATTTAGATTTCGTATTAAATCCCAAAGCAAGAGAACACTTATTTAAATAGCATGTGATAATACTGATGTGCAATTGTATCTCTGGATTCAGAATTGTTGGAACACAAATTATTTTTTAAAAATCAGCTCAAATCAAAATTGTCAGAAATAATACAGCTAGGTCTGTGCTGTCTCTTGAATTATAGTTGTTCTATAAAAGTCTTCTAAAATCTTCAGAGAGAAAACCAATAATGCAAATTTCTGCTGCAAGTTGCTCTATCTATCACGTTGTGATAAGCCATAGAATCCTTTGGAAAAAAAGTAGATTTTTACAATAAAAGAACTCATTTCACAAATATTCATTGTGTGTGTGTTGTACAGAAGGCTTAATGCCATGAATTGCAGGAGCTACAAAGGAAAGTAAGGTCAAGACTCAGGGAAGAACTTGCACATATGTAACTCTGTGAAAAGGCGATATGAGACTATGTTCAGTAAGAGAAGAGCAAGCAGTGAAGTGCAGGATGTAAAGGAAGGAGATATATGTGCTATTGGACAGTCCTAATTGCCTAAACCAATACATTACATGTGGGCCTTGAAACATGAACAGGTTGTAGGAAGAAACAGCAGAAAATCAGGGAAATATTGGGAGAAATTTAATTTCCAAGAAGATAAATGGTTTAGCAGATTTCTTTTTATAAACGAGATTTTTATATATAATTTCCTACTCACCTATACAGAAAGAGGGCTCCCTGAGCATACCTGTTCCACTTGTGTTTGTACAAGAGACACAGTTTTGCCACACCCCCTCCTCACCTCTACATTTCTGTCAGCAGTACTAACCTAATTGCTCCCTGCATGTAGATCGAGAGAGCTGGCTTGCCCTGGGTTCTGCAAGTTTTATAGCTGGTACTACTCAATTATATTTAGTGCTCTCCTAACACACATAAAACCTGCATGTAGGAATGACCCTACTTCCAGCAGCTTCATGGAGCCACAAGTACAGTTCCCTGGTGTATGTGACTTTGGGGCTACACTCATATTCAAAAGAAAATCCAAAGAGTGAAAATATGAGATGAAACTGTACACTGTAGGAAGAAAGCTTCAATGAAATGAACCAGTTTCTTTGAAGGGTGAATTTTTAGGAAGGTAAGCATCCTTAATAAAATGCTTATTAAAATGTCCCTATTCTAGAAGATACTTATGGTGAAGAAAAGTAGTAGTCTTCTTATGAACTTTAACAATTTCATGCACAAAGGTGGATTCTGAAGCAGCCATTGTCTTTATGAATGACAAGTGTCTCTACTTTCTGCTTTTGGATTTGAATGATTAAAAGCAGATGTAACAACTATCTCTTCTTCACACCATTCTCACCCAGCAAAATGGTCCTGCTAAACCCAAAATTAAGGGCGAAGTGGACACCTGCTGCTAAAGATTAAATAAAAACTAACACAGTTCAAGTTCGTACTTTATAACAGAATCAAGTAGATGTCAATGAACTCAATAAAACAGAATATTTACTAACTTAGATATGTATTCATGTCAGAATAAATTTTGTTGGAAATGAATAATCTTTATGCTATTGTTATTTGGTTAGGATTTTTCACACTTAACAGTGACCAAGAGATGTTATTGTGTGTAATGTAAGGATTTCCTTTAAAATGTAATTGTGGATACAAACAAGCCCTGAAAGGGTTAACGAGTCTCATTAAGCAATTAAGTTAGCAGAAAGGTGCAGTCACTGAGGATAATTGGGCTCAATACCTTATGCATGAAATGCCTTATATAAGACGTCTTTGAAGACACTTAAGCAAACTTCCTTATTTTATCAGTGAAGAAAATGAAATTCAGAAAGGTAGAAGGATTGATTCATAATCTCCTGACAAACTTCAGGTATGCAAAGAAGAATCAAAACCCAGGAATAAAAGCCTGTTTGGTCCATATTGCAATATTCAAAGCAGGATTCTTATAGACCTAGATATTCGGATATAATTATTCAGTATTTTGCATTTCAAATATACCAAGAAAGACTTTTGTTTACATTTCCTAACTTTTCTAAGAATTGGAATAAGAATTTGGTTGTAGACTTTCTCATTTTTTTTTTAATTTGATATTTTTGTAGCTTGTCTGTTGTGATTTTCTAATAATAGAAATTGAACGTATTTTCATACATAATTCTGTAAGCATCATCATTGTCCATCACATTTTCAAATTTTATGTACTATTAATGTAAATCATAATTCTCGTGTTTAGGAGAAAAGCAATTAAATGAGTGATTCACTTTAGAGTAAGATGCATATACATTAGAGAACTATAAAAATCAAATTGAGAATATTTCATGGCAAGAGAATAAACTAGTATTATGATCCACATTGTTTCATAGTTCAGTTCCTTTCTTGTATGGAATATCCAGTACAGTAGTTTCCACCAAAATTAAGTAAATTTAGAAACTATATTACTTTTAAAAATAGCTATGAAAAAATGTGCCTTTATTTCTTAGAAAATGATTAGATATTCTAAATCATTTAATTATTCCCTGTGGATTAAGACAACTGAAACATATCTTTTATAATTCCTCAAAGACAGCTTGTTAACTGACCTTGCAGATTTGTCTAGTTGTAGTCTCAAATGAGAGTGGATGCTGAATGGAACAAAGCAATAATGTTGAATTGTTTTAGGTTGATTTAAACAAGATGTTCCAACTAATGGCTCCTCTGATTATACCCAATCTGCAGATAAATTTAACCCACACAACTCTTTTCTTTCTTTTTTTTGCCTCACAGTCTCAAGGGTTTCAGTCCAAGTTCCGCTGGCCCCAAGGGAGAAATAACTTAGTGGTGGGATATGGTAGAGGAAAGCTACTCAGTACATGGCAACCAGAAATAGAGACAGACAAGGAATATCCAAAAAGGATGGTGTCAGTGACCACATACAGTCTCCAAGGTCTCAACCTTACATTCCACCCAGACACACCCAGTGGTGTGCTTTACTAGTCTCCTGGGCATCTCTCAAGCCAATCTAGTTGACAAATTAGATTAACCATGATATTAGTTTTAAGTGTCTTCCAGTATTTGTCACTGGAAGATTACACATATAAGATTCTATTTTTGACTTCTGTTAGAAGAAGTGAAAATACGACCACACTTAGGTTTTGTATTAGTGAGCTTTTCTTCACTGGGACTAAATACCTGACAATTACAACTTTCAGGTGAAAAGGTGTATTTTTTCCTCATGGTTTCAGCAGGTTCAGTTCATGGTTAGATTGCTGTAAGGCAGGAACATCATCGCAGAAGGGCATGGCAGATGCTTGCCTCATGGCAGCCAGGAGGCAGAGCACAAGCAAATATCAGGGTCAGATATTGTCCCCTCACAGTCAAGTCTCCATGACCCCCCAAGAACCCCCCAAAGTATTCTTTACTATTCACCTAGGCAGCTCCCAAGCTATGCAAATGGACAATTAAGCTTCCCTATCACAATCTCTATTTTCACAACATACAGCATGATTGAGCTTGAGGATTCTAGTCCCTCGAGGTGGGTCATTCCAATCCAGCTCATCATAGCCAGGTTGCTCTTTAATTTACGTGTGGGGCTTCTGTAGGTATGTGACTTCAGAATCCCCAATATTGAAAGTAAGATACACAAGTAGGCAGAATTCATAGTCTAAAGATGTTTTCACTCACACATTATGAATGATGGATCTTATCATTTTAGTGTATGACAGCCATCAGTACTGTATATTTGCTGTGAATGAAAGACCGCAGTGACAGCTCATCTGCATTCCTCTATACATGGGAGCTTTTGGTTATATCACTAGGGCGCATCTACTTTATCACCTGTGAGTTTAAATGTGACCTTTGATCTCTTTTTCCTGATTTTACTTTTTCAATAGGAGTTTACCAGACTTGGCATTTTTATTGTTTTAAAAGAGATCTTAGGATTTAGATCAATACAATGAATGAAACTGTCTTAACTCTAGCCTCCAATGTCTTAACAGGATAATGTAGATGTTAATCAATACCAGTTTGCGAGGATTCTTTTCTTTAAAAAAAGTTATTTCACCTAGGTCTTGTATGTTCATCAATATTTACAGTGTAAGGTCTTATTATATTTCTCTTTTCTAACTCTTATAATTGAACTTCTGAACTTATTTTCCTATTTTTATGTTTGGTTTAAGAACAGAAAAACTTGCTAATCACTAATGAGAATCAGGACATGCACAAATACATTTTTATATTTATTGCACCTATTTAAATAATATAGAACATGTGATAATGCAGTTAAATGAAAAGAAATAATTTTAAAGCCTTTGAGGTATTACCATTTTAACTTTGAAATAAAATACATCATAACCACCTGAATAAATTTAAAGGGCATTCTAATTAATTCTTAAATATATCATTAGTTAATATACTAATTGTCGGGAGAGTTTTAATACCAAAGGGTTTATTAAATATTTTTAAATAAACATGTAAAAATAAAAATATTTTAAACATATTTGTACATCATTATTATAATAGGACAAGGGTCACACATATTAAGAGTCAATGCATATTTATCAATTTCTTCATAAACATAAATCTTTAGATCGTCTCTTTACATGTACTTTCACAATTATATGAAGAATTCAGAAAGTATATGTAAGCGAAAACTCAGTGAAACTATGGATATTGAAGTTGATTTTTGTTATTTTTGCCTTCTTTTAAGAAACAAGTAAAAAAAAAAAGAAACAAGTTAGCTGAAAATACACACACACACACACACACACACACACACACACCCCACCACCACCACCACCATCCCCCCACATACAAGCTGCATCATTTCTCATTTATTTATTTCTCATGAAAAAATAGTGTGAATTCTCATTTATATGAAAACTGGAGTAAACAAAACTGCCCGTCAGTAATGTCTGACAAAGGTAGCTAATTCTTCCTACATAAATATGTAATAAACATGCAAGTAGAGTAAGCTAAAAAGAACAAATTTGAGAGAAAATAATTCAGGAAAAATACTCATTTTGATGAGACAGAGAGAGAAAATAGAGAAACGGAGGAAGGAAGGAAAGAAGGAAGGAAGGAAGAAAGGAAGGAAGGAAGGAAGGAAGGAAGGGAGGCAGGGAGGCAGGGAGGGAAGGAGGCAGAGAGAGAGAGGAAGAGAGAGAGAGAGAGGGAGAAGGGAAGAGCAATGAACCAACCTCAAACCTAGTAATTCTTTCCAACCAGTCTGGCCATTATATGAAACGTAACTGCAAAAGAAAGCTCAAAAGTAACAGGCATGAAAAAATATAGAGCATACCTTCCTTCACACTTCTGATTAACTGAGTTTAAGATCTAGGTATTGAGAGTAAAAGCAAGGAGGACTGAAATGTATCATTTTTACAGTGTTTTTTAAGTCCATTAGGCACTAATTGGGAAAATATTTTTTTTTTCCGGCAGTTCCTTCAGAAAAAAAAAAGAAAAAAAAAAAAACAAAACCTTTCTTTGTACCCATTCTGACAGAACACACAAAAGGACTCAACTATGTGTGGCAACTTGTCCATGGTTCCTTCAGCTGAGATCATTTACTCTACCCCTTTCAACAGGATGTCAGCCCCCTTTTGAAAAGTTATTGTCCTCTGCCAAGACTCTCGGGAAAGGCAACAGATGTTTCTAAGGTTATATCAGACTGTCCACTGTCCTGTTTCATTTTTAAAGAAAAAAAAAAAAAAGGGTGGAAGGATAAGAGCCCAAGCCTTGCTTTAAATCATTGGACCATTTTACACTTCAGCAAATCTGTTTGCACGTGCTCTGCTGGCCTGGCAGAAAGGGTTGAGCCTTTTAATTCAGCTTGAGGTCACTCCTGATGTGATGTTCAGTGGTCCTCATGCTTCTCACACAAAGCAGCTGCCTCTGATCGCCAGAACAAATTGAGGTGATTCAAACCACCAGCAGGGCATAAGTATAACTTCCATTCACTGCGAAGGAACGAAAAAGCTTAGAACAGACCAACTGGGGTTACCTACAATAAACCGTAGGATTAGATTTGATACACTGGATATTAAGACGTGGTCATGTTGAAAAGTAGGCCATAATGACATGAGAAACTACAAGAAAATTATGCGAGTGACAATAAGGGAAAACAATACTTTGCTGTTTATTAAGTTACACCGAATTATAAAATGCCATGTAGGTTCTGAATCCTCCTAGTACCTGAGGAATCTTCACTGGAGCTGAGTTTTATATCTACCTGTTATGTGCACAAGGCACATTACAAACAGCTGGCGGAAGACACTTACAAAGGAAACTATTCTGTGGCAGAGAGTGATTTTAAGCAAAGTGATGGTTAGGCGAAGCTTGATAAATTGTCTTCGAGTTTAAGCATAGCATTATGTAAGCAGTTTAAAACTAACAAGTTATATTTATCCCCAAAACAAAATAGTAGAAGGAAATATGTCCAAATGGAGCAGAAATTAATTAAATAAAAAACAGAATGAGTTCATTAAAATGACACTACTCTTTTGAATGAGAGCTTTTGAAATGGCTAAAGAATTTTGAATGTAAATGCTTCTAAGGTCTCATATTTACTTTTAAAATAAAAGGCTTCTAATCCTTAATTGAGACAAAATATTTGGAAAATATTATCAAAGAATAGATGAGGTTCTTTCTCTTCTTTGATGTGATTATATTGAATAAGTTAATAGCATCATTCTTGCATTTCTCAGTCCCCAACATTTGTTATTGTGTTAAAGTCCAGGATTATATTACATGAGACTTGTACAATCCCAAATCTCATATCCACAGGCAGTGATGAGATTTTTATACGTAAAACATTTGCTTCAGAATCTTTTTCTTTTTATCCCCACTAGAACTGCTGGTTATAGCATCCTTTATGCATGTTATTGGAGTTGAGTAGAGAGATTTTATGTAGCACTCAAGCAAGAACTGAATTAAATTTAAATAATAGTGTAAGTGATATTGGTGTATAAAAACAGCACAAAATGCAAATATATGAAAGATACTGGACATTTTTCTCACTGTCATTAAGCACGTGGGTTATGTTTGGACCAAGTTAGTCACCTCATAAATTACAGGAGGGACATTATTTGGGCAAAAAGAACTCACTGGCCTTTGCTTCACTGAGTGAAAGCTGACCTTTAACTGAATTCCATGGTCATTTAAATAAGGACTGGCCCCACTATTTCTGAAAGGATAATGATCTAAATTCTCTATAGTATTTACATTTGAGATCAATCTTCCATGTGTCCCTTGTGATTTTTCCTCTTCATAGCTCTTTTCGTGACTGACAATTTACATATTCTCCAACTCGCTCCTTTCCTGGTATATCTTAAAACCACTTTATGCTGAGAAACCATGCCCCTGGAGGCTGGAGTTCACATGCACCTTGGAATTTATCCACGAGTTCTTTTGTTGTGAATCGTGCTTCTTGATATACACACTATTTATAATGAAGCTAGGGAATCATATCTTTGTTTAGGAAGTTAATTACTCTGTGGATACCAGTGCTAATAGCGCCATGCCAAATATAAATTCAGTGTATTGATCTGTTAGAATTGAGTCAAGAGGCTGTGTGGCAACACAGTGAAATTTACAGTGAAATTAGTAGCAAAGAAGTTAGTTCATGACAATAAATTGTCGTAGAATATTAAAGACATTTGGCACAGAGAATATGGAGTCATTCATATATTTTGAGGAAAAAATAACCTACCAATTCACCTCTCAAACTCCTGGGGGAATACAAAGTAAAAACTGAGAAGTTTGTAAAAAAAAAAAAATAAAAAAGAAGAAAGAAAGAAAGAAACAGTTGACCTGCAACTAGTAAAACAAGACCGAACAATACATTTAAGACTCACAAGTGTTTTAGGATAACATTCAAGTATTAACATATTTAACCCATGTAACTCTAGGCAACAGGATATGAATGAGAGCACATGACCTAAAGATAATTAGACATTCACACGAGGAGGACGAGCATCTGCAGCTACAGTGCACTAGCTAGGATTCGCCTGCACCAGCTATCAATCTTCATGCTTGAGGGCGGAAGCTGCTCACCAGATGGGTCAAGAAGATATTCCCCCCTGTGGTATAGTATTGTGAAATTAAGTGTATTACAGGAGGTTTATTCCTCTTAGTGAAACATCTGGCATTGGCTACCAGATGACATCTGCCCTCTGTCAGTTTCAGAATGGTAACTCCTATTATTTCTCACAAAAGTATCTCTTGTATTAATGGAAGTCGTATGATCTTTGTTTTTGTGTCACAGACGACTTTCAGTTCTTACAGGATTTTGAGCTTTTGCTCGACTTTCAAAGGAGCAAATGAGAGATGATTTAGAAATACCATCGAAACATTACTGAAATGTCTTGGCCTTGATTCAATAAATAATAATAATGATAAAGACATAGAAGGGAAACTAGCCACAGTGCCTCAGTGACCAAGACTGGCATTGATATTCTGTGTTGGGGTTCTTTTGTGAGCATCTAAATAGAGTACATTTCTCAGCCTCATTTGAGGGTGGTGAGAAGCCCGTTTCCTTCGATGGAACGTGCATAACTTTCCGCCTTGCTCGAAAGGAAGTCAGAGTTTCTCCTCTCCTGCTCCTCCCTATTCCCAGTGCTCCAAATGACAATGTCCACAGCAGCTTGGGAAATCACATGGTGAATATGGCTGGCAGAAGTTCCGGGATGGTTTAGTTGCTCAGGACTTGCTTATTGTCCCCACAACATTATTGGAGAGACAAATAATCATTTATCTTTCTGGCCCATTGCCTTTTGGTTTCTCTCCATTATTATAGTTTGCCTGCCATAATGTAGAAATTATTTTCATTTTCAAATAATCTGTTTCTCCTTCACAGGAATTCAGAATCTTTGAACAATTATAAGCATAGTATAAGTACAATGATTCGTTTTTAAAATTTAAAGCTTAGAAAAACATTAAATACATAAAAATATTAAATTTGAATGCATAATATTTTTATGTATCACTACATTATTCATGAATATTATTTAATGCTGCACATCAAGGCTGACACACCATAATTATGTCGCCATTCTCTTCATGTTATGTATTTAACCTCAGATGATAAGGATTCTGGAAACAGATTCCTTGAGTTAGAATTCTGGCTGTAGCAACTATTGGCAATATGACTTTGGATAAGTCACTGAGCCTCAGTTTTCTTATCTATAGAATGGACATAATCACAGTATTTTTATTCTCAGCCTACTGAGAGTATTACAAGTGACAATGTAGGAATAATATTTAAAAGACTATTGTTTTGTAAAAGCTCAATGAATGCTGCCAATTTAAGGTTAGTATTTAATATTTTACTGTTATAATCCAGAAATAATATTTTCATACACACCAAAAATTCTGCCTTGTAATAATTTCTTTAAAAATGGGTAATACATTATCGCTGACCTTAAGATATTTGAATGAAAGTGTTCAGAGTTTATGGTGCTAGATTTTTATGCTATGAGAATCTCCATTTGACTTCTCTGAGACTGAAATCCACACACATGAATTTTCTACACCTTCAATCATCCTTAGGAAAACTAATCATTTGTCATCGTTCTCTTTCTAAATGTGCCATGTTCTTTTCTAATTTCCTGAGTTATTATATGAAAAACATCTATATAACACTATGTAACATTTTTATTATACAGTAATTATGCTATATAGCAAACATTTTTTTACCTTCTTTTATTGTTTTTAATCTTTTCTTTCTAAAGTCTTCCCCTTCTCATACACTACATCTGGATTGGAGGTCCTAAATCTCATTGTTGAACCGTCAACAAGATTGTAAGTTCCCCCATTTAAAAGAGAAATTGTAGAATCTTTATTACAAGTCGATATAACACAGCTGCAACATCTTAAGTCTTGGATGCAATCTTATGATTTGCCTTGTTCCAATCACTTATGCTGAGTGTTCTTCTTTGGAGGATATTTTAATAATACGTTCTAAACAGCCATTGATATTGTAACTGAAATCAACCTCAAATATATATAGACTTTAAGCCGCAAGAATATGTTGTTCACTTTAGATATTTTTTGTTTTATTCCTCTACTCATGTATTTTTTCACTTTAGGAAATTCAAAATATACTATTTAATTTTACAAGATTTATAACAGCTGTCTCCTTCAAGTGTCTTTAGAGGAATTGTTTTCTGCACATGAAGTTTGCACAGACATAACACTTCCCATACTGTGGAGACTTTAGCATGGCTGTTCTTTTTTTTTTTTTTTTTTTTTTTTTTTTTTTTTTTTTTTTTTTTTTTTTTTTTTTTTTTTTTTTTTTTTTTTTTTTTTTTTTTTTTTTTTTTTTTTTT
>PVJO010014060.1:0-49627 GCA_004026905.1 Hystrix cristata
AAAAAAAAAGAATGCCAAATAAGCATGTCAATTGATGCACAGGAATCTCTAAACTGGGAGAGAGTCCACTCGTATCACCCAGCATTTTTTTTTTTTTTTGAAAATTATTTAGTCAATTGGTCCCTCCTAGCAGAGGGCCTTTGATTCTTGATAGTACATTCTGCTAAAATATGACGCAAGTAATTTCAGGGGGAGTTTTTTTCTTACTTTATGTGGCGCTATAATCAGCTCGAAACTTTGGACTTGTTCTAGCAGCGGATGATATAGCTTTAAAAGCTCCGGGGGGGGGGGGTCTGTAATATCATCCATCTCATGAAAATTAGTTCCTAGAGGCCACTGTTGCCTGACCGGCACTAGGGCCTGAGCTGCAAAATTTTGACATACGGTCGGGCAGTTGAGCACACCCCGGGGCAACGCTTTCCAGTGAAATCTCTGGGTTAGAGCTGAGTTGTTGATAGAAGGAAGATGCAGAGCAAACCTTTCACAATCTTGAGGGGGCCGAAGGAAAAGCCATGACACAATCTTTTCGATAGATTCGTATCGTTGGACAACCTCAGGGAATCAGCGATGGGGAAGGCAGCCCAGGCCGTAAAGCCCCTGTAGGGTTAACGACGTCACTGATCGCACGGAGGCCATGAGATGGTCTGCATTTCCCTGAAGTTTGGAATGACAGAAATAGGGGAATTCCAGGGATCCTGGGAAGTTTCTATATTTCACTTCCTTCTGAAGTAAGAGATGAACTTGTGTAATCTCTCCCCTTTTGGTGGCCACTGCTGAACCCAAACCAGCTTCTGCATGAGCCAGGTGAGGGGCAGCGGACTAGAAATACTGGCACTTACTCACGAAAAACCCCATCATTGTAATAGGTCTCTGTCCCAATGATTTACAGGTGGATCAGCGATATACATTTGGACGAGGGCTGGCTTTTCCTCTGGGCCAGTCGTAGAAAGAATAGTACTGATCTGCAGCACAAAGGACCCGGTTCTGCTGCCTACCAGCCCAAAGGAAGATTTTGGGCAAAGCCAAATTTGAGGCTTTTTTTTTTTTTTTTTTTTTTAGAATAATAGTAACATCTGTTCCTGTGTCCAGCAGTACTAGGAATGTTTTTATTTTTTATCTGAAGACTCACAGTACATTGAGAGGGTGCGACACGCTGGACCCAGTAACCCACCCTCCCCTCCCCAATCTCTGCTACTACCAAATCCCTAATCTTCCCTTTGCCTTCTCTTTAGACTGAGGAAGCCAGTACGGCAAGAGGGGGAGTTGAACAATTTTCATTCTGGGAGTAAAAATTGGGATTCCCTTTTCCTGCAGGAATACCTTACATTCCCTCTGAAAAATTTGCATTTTCAGTGCCCAGAATTGCCATTTCCACTGGAGCATTTAATCCAGATGTTCCCCAAATGAGTCCTATAGTCCCACTTGGGAGCCGTCCAAGGACCACCACGGGGACCTCGTGAGGGGCCTCCTACTCCAGCAGCTGAGCTTCTTCTCCAGCAATCAAGCCCAGTCTGGTGCGTCCCTGAGTGTTGGTGCAGAGAGAAAATATAGTTGTTTTCCCACCCGACTGAAGGCCGTCGCCTCCATGATTTATGGGGCTTGGATGGAAGGCCGTCGCCTCCATGATTTGTGGGGCTTGGAGCAGGCCTGTTGGAGTGTCCTGTGGAGAGAGGGCTGTTCTCCTTATCATATTTCGAATGGCATTAATTACCCCTATAGTGCCCTTTTTTATATCGGGGCAAAGACGGCAGACTGAGAAGTGTTAATTGGTCCAGCAGGTGAAGATTCCCCCCTCTCTCCTGTGTGCAACCCTTTTTAAGGAGACCAAGTTTCCTACACTGAAAGCAAGTTGTACAGTCCAAAGCAGTCATCAGCCCTTCTGTACAGGGCTCTCTGGCTCATTTTTTCTGATACTGTTTTCGATCTCTTTTTAAACTTCAGATTGCAGGCGGCCATGTATCCGCTTCCTGTTTTGTATTTGCAGTGTGCAAGTGCAGATGGGGTGGTCGGGGGCGGCCGAGGCACAGGGGGAATTTGCCATGGATTGGGATCTTTGGGCTGACATCTGAGGGGCGGAGGGCTTACCGGCTGACTGATTAATCTCTCCGGTTTCATTCTTCTGGTTAACCGGGACCAGGTCGTGCAGACAAGACTCCTGCCGGCCACCAGGACCTTATTTCCCATCCCTGGACCCTGTTTAGATTTTGCTCCAGTCTATATTTAAATCTAAGCTTCTGCAGATAGGATTATGTTCAAGCAGAAGCTTTGAAAGCTTCACAAGCCTTTTTTTGGGTGACAAAAACATCAGCCACCTTCAAAAACTGATGCAAAACCTTGACGCAACGCTTTCGCTCCGTCGTTAATAACTGCCCCTTTGTTACTCGGACTGAAAAAGTCACCAAGCCCTGGAGAGTCTGGAGTCAGCGTCCGCTTACCATGTGCTATTTCCAGTTTCAAGTTCTTTCGATCTCACCACTTCCTGCTGCAGCAGCTTTGTGTCCCTGTTCGGGTACCACTTGCCGGGTTTGGACCCGCGAATGGATGAGGATGTGAGACACACAGAATAACTTGGTGGAGGGGACTTTACTCGTTCGGAGGGAACCTGTGAGCTGACTCAAACCCCCAGGTTTATTGAGGAACTACACAGGCAATAGCATTTTATGGGGAGCAAGCGTTCGTGCCAGGAAGGAAGGTAGGCGAGCCAGGTCTGGTGACAGTTTGGATGAATAATGAACTTTTATTTGCTTGTTCCCTCGGGAGCGTCCTGCTTTTCCCTGTAAGATCTGCCTCTGCTCGAACCGACAGAACATCTCCTCTTCAAGACGTTTTGTCTCCTTGGATTTAGCAGCCTTCCTTTCCTCAGCAGAGTGGAGCAGGCATTGAATGCAGCAAGGGACTCCACCAGGCCTTCTCACTGAAGTGGACCTTTACTGTGTCTGTATTTCGTTTCTTTCCAGCATAGAGACTCTGAAAAGACAAACTAAGATCCTTCTGATATGACTACCAAGGTCATAAATTTCAAGCTTCTGAAAAAAAAATTCTCTTTTTTTTATCTTCCTTTTAGATTATATCTACTACACCTCTTTGTCCTTTTTTTTACATCCATGGTTTCTCATATCAGAGAAACAATTCGATGTGTACTCATAAGTGTCCGATTTATTTCACTTAATAGTATGCTCTCACGGAACATCCATTTACATACAAATGACTCTAGTTTATCCTTTTTCATAGCAGTGTAGTACTCCGTTGTGTAGAAAAACCACATTTTCTCTAGCCATTCATTGGTTGTTGGGCATTTAGGCTGTTTCCAAGACTCAGCTATTACAAATTGTGTTGCTATAAACATGGTTGTGCATACATCCCTGTGGTATGAGGATTCCAGTTCTTCTGGGAAGATCCCCAGGAGGGGGATAACTGGATCAAATGGAACTTCTAGTTCTACTTGTTTGAGGAATCTCCATATTGATTTCCATAGTGGCTGGACCAGTCTACATTCCCAGCAACAATGGAGGAGGGTTCCTTTTTCCCCACAGCCCCACCAGCATTTGTTACTGGTTGATTTTTTCATAAATGTGGTTCTTTCTGGAGTGAGGTGGAATCTTAATGTTGTTTTGATTTGCATCTCTTGAATGACTAGTGATGTTGAACACTTTTTTCATATATTTATTTGCCTTTTCAATTTCTTCATCTGAGAAATGTTTATTCGTTTCAGATGCCCATTTTTGGATTGAGTCTTTGAATTTGGGAGGTTTGATTTTTTGGAGTTCTTTGTGTATTCTAGATGTTAGACCTTTGTCTGATGAAAAAATTTTCTTTCTTTACTGTCTCTTTTTCTTAAAAATCAATGCACAATTAAACTCAAACACTTCAACCACTAGCCCTTTGAAAAAACACTTCAATGGACTCCACACTGTGTTTCTGATGCTGTTGAAGTCCCAAATCATCCAAGAACATGGATCGAGAGATAAACAGCAAAAGCTCAATTTCTCCCACAAAACCCGAGATATTTTAATGCATGCTTGAAACTAGAACACAAGTCTGAAGTTGACAATGTTGTTCATTTTACTTGCGGTAAATTTTACTTACTTGGTTAAAAAAAAATGAAGGGGACTTTCACACATGATCTCTAAAGCATAATATGATGGATATAAATTTGGAATTGTGCATCAACATTTGCTCCTCTTCATTGTCAGCTACTAAGGTGACCATGTGCCCAGCCATTCTCATCCAGAGAATACACATCCCGTCAAAAAGGAAAATAGACATGTTCTCTGCACTCCACCAGCCAACTCGTTATAATCAGTGTGTCTCTATTTCCACAAAAGGAAACAGAAGTTGAGAATAAGTTGAGAAAAGGGAGGATCTGTTCCTTAAGGTGTAAAGCCTTATAAAATTCAATGATGACACACGTACACAGGTACACAGGTGAAACATGGAAGTGAGAGATGTTTCCAAATGTCTTCAAGGCCAGTGGATATTCCAAACAATCATTTTGATGCATTGGGTTTTTATATGTGGAGACAAATATGATGGAAAACACATAGTTGAACAGAGAGATAGTTTACTGCACATGGAGATGTATGGCTTTAGGTTCTCATTCAATCTAATGCAGCCGGATAAACCAGAGTGATAAACATGTGCACACACACGTGGTCTCTCTCTCTCTCTCTTCCCCTCCCTCCTTCCTGGCTACCATGATGTAAGCGTCTTTCCTCCACTATACCCGTCTGCCATGATGTTCCTGCCTCAGAGCAGTTCGCCATGGACTGGACCCTCTGAGACCATGAGTCACTCAGGCTCTCTCTCTCTCTCTCTCTCTCTCTCTCTCTCTCTCTCTCTCTCTCTCTCTTTCTCTCTCTCTCTCCCTCTCTCTCTCTATCTCTCTCTCTGTCTCTATCTCTATCTCTGTCTCTCTAGCAGTCTCTCAGATCAACTTAACTTGTTACCTCTGAGGACTGGGCCCTGATGGAGATTTGGAGATTTCTGGTCAGCACAAACCAGACTGAACATAACAGCAAGCAGCAAAGCCCTCATTTTAGTCGAGTTGTCTTTCCTTTTTTGCAAGAGTTCAGTGTAAGCGAATTATGGAAGAGACACTAACTAGATGATCCTTTCATAGTATTTCTGGTTTTTCACTCTATATAATGAGCCAAGTGTTTTTAAACCGAAGATCTTGTTTGCATCTTCTCCACACATCCTGCTTGGCAGAGACGGGCTGTTCCCTAGTGTTTTATTTTCTCATTGAGGTTAGTAATAAGTGAAGCTTAAATTGAGTTTATACTGTGAGAGAGGACAGTCCACATTCAGTGCTTTGGGGCAGCCACATTTGTTGTCTCTCAGGTCCTGACTTCTGATGTGCAGCTGAAGTGCGAGATGTTTTTCGCCAGCTAGAAAATTATTTCACTAACATAGAGGAAGTAATCTTAAAGATACTTTCTAAAAGTCAAGATGGTTCTCACCATTTTTACAAAACTTTACTTCAGGAATCATTGTAATAAGTCCTCTTTATCAATATGACTCACAGAGGAATCTGTATTAAAATCTAAATCAAATTTGATCAAGAACATATTCTTACTTCCTGCTTAATGAATACTCTTTCTTTTTGCCAAATATGTAATATACAAAGTTGGAGGAGTTGATTGCAATCACGGTTAAATAAAGGAGAATTTTTTTCTGGTTGTAGTTGTTGACACTGATACCCATGTTCTTTAGGGTCAACTCCTTGACTCTCCATCTGTACCCAGTTCAAATTATGATAAACATTAACGATCTTTTTCAAGCAACAATAGTACAATGTCCTATCGTAGCTTTACTGTGAATCATCTTGAAGATGTAGATCATACCACCAAAAAAAAAAAAAAATCAGATGGATGTGTAATGATGTGTAGTATGAAAATGAGGGCAGAATTTCAAATGAAACTCTAGGAGTGATTTGAAATGTATGATTCAATTCCGTAATTGAGGTAAAAGATGAGTTTTCAATACCTTAATTAAGAGAGAAATGATATACTGCAAATTCCCATATTTTATGTTAATCACTGATCATTTTCAGAGAAGTGATGGAGAGTGAGAACTTTGCCCCCTTCAGCATTCTTGAAAAATTTCCATTTATGTCCAAAATATCTTTTTGCCCCTGTTCATTCTTTCTCTCTTTGGAAAAATTCTATTTTTTTTTTTTTTTTTTTTTAGTGCTCTAACATTTGAACTAAATTCTCAACTCCCAAACAAATACATTTTTGTGTTTTATGAAACCATTGAAAGGTTGGTATTCTCAATAATTTTACAAAACTTAAATCTTAGTGTGATTTTCTTTATGTGCCGAGTATGCATTCATTACTATAAATCTTGTTGAGAACCTCCCTCGCTCCAATTCCTATTTTTAATCATTACATTTTTTTAATTTTAATTTTTTTCTTTAGTATGTGTTTCCAGCATATAATGATTATGTTCCTCGTGGGGAGTTGGCACACATACATAACACATCCCTATTCTTTTTTCACCTGCTTTCCCTCCCTCTGTCTCTTGGTCCCCTTGCCTTTGGCAAAAGATCTATCTCTCTATCTCCAATTGACTAATTTTCCTACAAAAGCCTCAAATTATCCTTCCTGTGGTAGAGTAATAGTGCTTCATCGTGTACGAATGACACACATCCTTTATTCATTCTTCTGCTGATGGACAAATGGGCTGCTTGCAAAATTTTGTCATTAAAAAATGGAAACAAAGCTTTTGTAAATAAGGAGGGAGGAGGGCTTGAAGGGAGAGGAGGGAAAGGGGAAAAAAAGAAGCAGCAAGATATATCTCATACTGGTACAAATTGCCTACGATGAATGTTATCACTATGTACATCTAAAATGTACCATTAAAATAAAATTTTTTAAAAAAGAATTGTGCTGTTCTAATGATGGATATACAGGTATCGCTGTGATAGGAAAGCAGTGATACACTTTTAAGTAGCTCTAACTAGTTTCTCAGGTCACAGGTTTTACGAACAAGTGTTTCTGGAATGTGACTGTATTATCATGTATAGTAAAAGAAAGGAAGAAAAGGAGAAATAAATGAATGTAGGAGGAAGAATGGAAAGAAGGAAGGAAAACACAGGTCAATACTATGCCTTTTTACAACACTGATGTGTGATGACGTTAATGTATTTTTGTATATTTGTGTGCATGTGTGTGTTACATATGCTGTCTACATATTTACTTGTGTTTGTGAGTTGCTTACTTGATGCCGAATGATGAAGATCTGGGTGTGAGCAGATACAGGAAGACAGAGAGGGGCAGAGGGGGTCAAAATGATCAGGAGGCTACTTGAACGCAGACACATTGGGTTCCACCCGTGGTGGCCAAACTACAGCACGCGTGCTATTGTGTTTTTCTTTCTAGATAAAAGAAGTTAATGTGTGCGTTGTTTTTTTCTAAACTAAAACCGCAGTATTCAGGGTTCATTGAGTGTTGCCGCTCCGTGATAAATAAGTAGGTTTGGGGTTGCCGTTTGGGCACTTGGTCTCTGAAATCTTCCCCCTCACGGCCCTCAACAAATGTAATTATGACGTAGCACGTACATGTGCTCATTAAAAAATAAACAGAAAAAGAGAAGAAGAATAAGTAAAATACAAGGACAAATATTCAAACCAAACTGTACATAATTTGAATTTAAATTTGAAACAAGAGCAATCATTCAGGATTCTGTGTCTAGAATTTAAAATAACTCAAAGAATTTTCAAATACTAATTCTATAATGGGAATTTACCATATGTTGAAATATATATGGTGTATTTAGATATATGTATAGACGTGTGTATATATATATACATATACATATACATATACATATACATATACATATACATATATATGGAGGTATTGTACGTCTATATATGTATATGTATATATATATATATATATATATATATATATATATATATAGTGGTATTGTACATCGGTGGTATTGTAATGCTGGTCTGGGAGGTTATTTAAATATCAGGAAGTTGTAATTAAAATCAACCATAAAACTTATGTATCCAGTATTTTTAATAACTATATGAAGATAACATTTTTATTGTCTACTGAGATTGAAATGATACATTGAATATTTATTAACTTTATTTTATTTTATTTTTTTTCCCGGTGCTGGGGATCGAACTCAGGCCCTTGTGCTTGCCAGGCAAGCACTCTAATCACTGAGCTAAATCCCCAGCCCAATATTTATTAACTTTAAAATGAATATATTTATCATCAAATGAATTCAATTGCATTACAGTATTGGCTGGATTTGGGTGAAAAATTCTGTGACAACTAAAAAAAGGACATTCTTGAACTAGTTTCACATGGTGAGAACACAGTTTGAGCAGGTCCTCTCTGTACTTAGAGGCCACCTCCCTATTTCCTACATTACAGTGGTCACATACCCGTGTTAATATCTATTCCCATTCTTACCTTTGGGATTTAAATTAATTAGGCCTTAATTCTTAAATGGTGTATCTATGAAATATCTTTTAATATTTGAATCACATATCCAAAGAATAGCAGTTGTAATAATGTCTGTTAAGAGAGAAAATAAAATTTTGAAAGTTTTTTATGAATTACACTAGCTTTACATAGTGTTTAAAGGTAGAAAAACATGAAATCTGTCATTTGGGAATTATTCTCGGATGTCATTAACACTAATATTTCACACTTGAATCAAAGGTGATGTGTAATCTATCCTGACTTTGTATGGTGCTATACAACCCAGGAAGTTTCTTTAACTTTTCAAATGAATTAGTAATCAGTTGAAGAATTTGTTGTAGAACTCACATATCCAAACATGCAGAATTCAGCTAATGCCATGAAGTTACATGCGACTTGTGCAATCATATTAAAGGATGAAACATACACAATCTGTTCTATAAATATCATTGATTGTTTTTGTTCCCACTGTGGGGTATTGGACGTTCCACTCAATCCTAAAACGAACAAAAGAGTGCTTATGTCTTATCTATCCTTCCACACAGGTATATTGGGCTTGAGAAATTTAAACAGTATGCTGGATTAGAGGGGCTAAAAATAATAGATGATTTCACTTTTATTTTCATTTCTTATCTCTATCTCCTTGCAGCTCTGGGATTCTATTACAGCATCACTCAACTGTGTCAAATATTGACTGCAGGGCTGGTTCACCTTCTGCTAGCTTAGGTCACAATTATTTAGCAAGAATATGTGAAGGAACATAGATCCCAATTGTAATATAGAAACAGAGATAGACACCTGAATATAAACCTACATACTTATGTACACATTTTCTAGTTAAATCTGAGTATTAAAAATGTATTATTGATTCTATAATCATATAACTCACGTTCAACTTTCTTATTGCTGATCTTAATATTGCATTTTTGGCAAGATGTATTATTTTATACTTTTTGTATTTAGTGTGAGTATCTTATCAGATTAGAACATTAAAACTTCAGCAAGTAGTTGATTATTAGACTCCTGCTATGCCGTCTAATTCTTAAATAATAATTTCTCTTGTTTCCGCAACCACTTATTCCATTGTTATTATTCCCCAGGTTATGTACCTGAATATATTATCTACCAATTTAAAATCCAAAGAATGAGAAGTAGGCTTAAATTTAATGATGTCACTCTCTCATCCCTGTTCCCTATTCTATGCTGATTTCTTAAGGAATAACTATCCAATGAAAGTTGTGTGGAAATTGCTCCTATGTCATTTAGACCTCAATTAAGATCTTTAAAAATCTCAGCATGCAGTTCAGCCACAGGCATATAGGAAAATGTTCAAGTTATTTATTGAGGAAAATACAACTTAATTTCATAAATGTAATCATTAATCTTCTGTCTGCTCATCGTATTCATTTATTTTCTACGTTCGTCATGTTTTCACACTTACCTGGTGTAGACTGAACTACACACGGACTTATTCTCAGAAAGATTGTCCTCGGTTTCTCTCATTTAGTTTGCATGCCTATGGATACTTTCAGTTGAGATCCTGAAAAAGATTGGCTCTCAAAAGGGAGGGTTTCACAGTTGAGGGAAAGAAAAGAATTGGTGTTTTTAAATTGTATTTGATTTTATTGCATTATTTAAAAAAAAATGGTACTACAAATTGATGCCAGGGCTTTAGCAGTGAGCCATGTCCCCAGTATCTTTATTTTATTTTATATTTATTCTGGGTCTCACTAAGTCAATAATATGCCCAGAGTATGCTGGAACCTGTAATTCTCCAGGCTGTCTATGAGAGTGGTTGTAACACAAGCTTGCATCCTCCAGCTCGGCTCGAGACATTTTCCTAAATATTCTCTCCCCTGAAAGATGTCTAGATGCTTAAATTGTAAGTATTCCAGTTTGGCCAAAGCAGAGGCTGCCTCTACCTCACCCTCGCTCTTCTCCAACAAGGAAACCCCAAGTGATGTGCAGAGGGGCGCAGACAAGGAACACTGCACCCCTTTTCAGTTCTTAGGACTACCGAACACACCGCAGTTCATTCCTGCTGTGAACTTCAGCACCCGGACATTGTATGCACAAGATTTAAAGACAATTTCCTATGTGCAACTTAGTGAACAGGACATGTTGTATTGACAGATTGAAGGAGACAAACAGGATCGTCCCATTTGACGAAGAAAAGGCATTTCATAGACTTCAACATCACTTTATGAACAAAGTAGTTGAACCTGGAAAGTACCTGACTATACCATATAACAAAGGCCGTTTTTATTAAGCTAACCGCCCTCAGCATATCAAATGGAAAAACATGCACATATTGATTCTAAGATCCGAAGCAACAGAATAGAGATGAGAAAGATATAAAATTAATTGAAATTAGGGGAAAATGTCAGTGTTACTGTTTTTCGATGGAATCACATTATGTATTGAAAAATTTAGAGACGTCTTAAAAAAATAAAACTATTGGAATTAACGAATGCATTCAGCAAAGTGCACGATGAAAAATAAGCACAGAACCCTGGGAGCTTTGTTATTGCCAGGGGAAAATTATCTTAATTAGAAATCAAGGAAGCAATCCGTTTCACAATAGCTGCAAAACTAAATACCTGAGGATAAATGTAATGAAAAAGATGACGCATTTATACAATAAAAATGTAAAACATTAATAGATATATTGAAGAAGACAAAAAATGTGGAAAATCGCCTCACATGAATGGATTAGGAGAATCAGTGTTACTGTAATGGGTATACATACTGTCCAAAGCTAACTACTGTTTTAGTGCAGTCCTTATCAAAATACAAATGGTGATCTTCAGGAAACTAGAAAATATATATTTAACTTTTGAAGGTCCTCTTCAACTCCTGCTAATTCAGGTGGAGTCATGTAGGAAGAACATTGTAATTAATATGCATGTTGACTGTAACAGGGAAATGGATGTAGAGATCTATGCAAAAGCTGCAAAGTATGTTTACACTTTCTATTCGAGTCTGAAGATTTCAAATCCACTGTGAAAATCTCAGTCTTACAGCTCACACTCGACTTTATTATTCCTTCCATTATAATACTATGTTTTGGGGATGGTATGCTGTTATCTAATTTTTGGATTAAGAATCAATGTCTTGCCTGATGAAAATGGTAAGAAGTCAGTATGTAGTTGGTGGCTATATTGCCAATCGGCAGCCAGTTTTTAAATTATCACCCCACTCATTTCCAAGCCACTTATTCTATTGTTAAAATCTTCTCAAATTATTTACCTAAATACACTCTCTACTATATTAAAATTTGAGGACTCATAATGATGTCCTTTTCTCATTCCTAAGCCTTTATCTGTGCTGATTCCTACAGGATAATCATACACTAATGTTTCGGTTATATAAAATCCTCCCACACAAAGTCTGAGATCTGTTTTTTCCACTGGTGGAAAACATCTTCATAAATATTGAACGGGACCCCACTGAAAAATCCAACATTCCCTGAACTCAAAATGATCTTCAGTATCTCTAAGCCTTTCCACATTTTAATAGACCTTTTTTGGATTTACGATTTAGTGCTGTAAATTTCATTGTTGTGTGTGAAACATTTCTGACTTCCATAATAGGTTTAACTGTTCGATTATCCATGGTTCACTGTTGTTTGGAGAATCTCCGTATGGATTTGGATAGACATTTTTGCCCTGAAGCCAGCTGATCACAGGGAGAAAGCATGACCCCAAACAAATCTTTCTTCCTTTAAGTGGTGAGGTTTTGCTGTTCAGTCCCCATAATGAAAAATTGCCTAGGGAAACTGGTTATGCGATTTTCAGGTAGATAACTCCTCCTTCAATAATAATTTTCATTGATGTGACTCTTAAATATAGTTATATTATTTATTTTCAGGACTCATAATGCATACACACTCGATCTTTTAGATGCCACAGACATCGGCACACATTTTAGGCTTTGGAGGTTAGGTTCTTTCCTTACCACCTTAGTGTCTCTAGTAGGAAGGACAAACTTCAACTAGAACAGCTGGCCATCAACTTTAAAAATAAAGACAAAAACACTTGAATGCATTCCACTGTTTTCCTGAGGATGTTGAGGCCCCGCCCAAGCTAAGAACATGGACCTAAAGGTAGAAATCAAAGACCCAGTTTCTCCCACCAAACTGAACTGCTTCAATGCACATTTGACCACATGTCTAAGTAAACAGTCTAGTTGCTCTTAGTTGAGGTAAATTTCACTCGGGAAAAGAAAAATATATATTTTATTAACATTTTTTCACTTACTTTTAAAGACTATGAAAGGGACCGTCTCAAAAAACAAGGTAATGATGAATGAGACATTCATAGTTTACATTGTCATGTATCTTCTCTGCATTATCAGCTGCTATGGCAACACTTCTACTAGACTTTGTCATCTACAAAGAAAACTTCCTATTGGAAAGGACAGTGGATGTCTTTTCTGCCTCCCCCAAATCAAGCCGTTGTCATTTTGCGACTCCATTTTCGCTGAAGGAAAAGAACGTAAGTCAGATCTTGCTGAGCAAAACAGTGTTCTGTTCCCAGCCGTGTAGAATAACATGAACTCATGAGGAGACAGAGTCACAGGAGAAACGTGGACGTGAGAGTGTTTGTAAATGTAAGCGGGATAGAAATACTACGCTTCCTTTTAGGACATTACGTTTTTGTAAGTGGACACATATACGACAGAAAATATACAGAGTTGAAAGACAGAGGTATAGTTCAATACATATGCAGATATATGGACTTAAATTCTCATTATATCTAATGAGAAACTTGTGCAGGCACAGAAACCTACACACACACACACACACACACACACACACACACACACACGAGCACACAGACTTCCCCTCAGGTCTCCCTACCCTGGTTTCTCGGAGGGTTTGATCTCAGATGGAGACTCCTGGTCAGCACAAACCAGGCTGAACACAGGAGCAAGCAGCAGAGCCCGCATCTTGCTGGAGTTGTCGTCCCTCTGCGGCAGGAGCTCCGTGTGAGCAAGATGTTGGAGAGAATTTAAGTTGATGATATTTTTATCGTGTTTCTGATCTGCCAGTGTATTTAATGAATAGATTGCTTTTCATCTCAAAATCTTGTTTCTAACTTCTCCATGCATCCTGCTTGGGTTGTTCCACAGTGTTTTATTTTCCTAACATCAGTAGTAAGTAATGCTTAAATTGAGCCGTGTAGTTGTCCTTATTCTGTAAGAGAGACGAGGCCACCTTCAATGCTTCAAGGGCAGCAGTATTTATTCTCTCTCAGGTCCTGATTCTTCCTGATGTGAAGTCCAAGATGTGTCTCACCAACTCCTACGTTACGTCACTAACAGAAAGAGAGTCACCTTAAATTTGCTATCTTAATGCAAAAGCGGCAAAGCACCATTTCTACACAACTGGTGCCAGAGATCATTATAATAAATCCATATTATTGATACGATGCACACAGTTCAGTCTATAGTCACATCTGATAATGCATTTCAAAAATAACATATTCTCACTGCTTGCTCCGTTTAGGAATATCTTCCAAGTGCACGAATGCCACTACTAACTTATTGAATGTCGGAATGTTACATTGTATGAAAAAATGTTAAAAAATGGTGGTCTAGTTTTGATCCGGGAAGTTATTTTATTCAAATATCTGCAGAGTGAAATTAAAATGTTAGTATATAATACATGTGTCTAGAATTTGATCAATGTCTTTAACATATTTTTGTAAATTTTCTAGAGATAGAAAGTGATAGTTAGCATATGTGGTAACCTTAAGTTTAGTGTGATATATTTCTGTGTACATGCACACAAGCGCCTTGCAGTATTGGAAGCAAGTGGCTGGAAAATTGCTGATAATTGAAAAACAAACATTCTTTTTTTTTTTTTAAACATTCTCGATGTGGTTTCAGTTTGTGGAAATATCTTTTCCAGCCCCGCTCTCCCTCCACAATGTCCACCTCTGTGTTCTATATTACACTCACTCATGAGCTCATGCTTCTGTGTATTCTCTTAGCTTGGAATATAAAGTAATCAGTCCACACGTCTTGATGAAATACTTTTCAACATATATCATGCTTATTCAGTGGGTAGCAATTGTAATCATGTCTGTCAAATAAAAAAAAAAAAACACACTCTTGGAAGTGTATTTAAAATTTTTAACTCTTCATTTGTACATGGTGTAATACAAAATGTTTACATTCATTTTGAGAAGTTGCTACATGTACATAGTATTTCTTAATTCTTTCTCTCAACCACTTTCTTTGCCCTCCCCTTTCCACAACTTGATCCCCTTCAATTTTGAAAAAAAAAAAATTCTCTTCCAACTTCCAATTGTACATCTTTTATATTGTCCTTTATTTGATTTTAGGTTTCTCATATAAGAGAATTCACTCAATATGTAAACTTGTGTGTCTGATATATTTCGCCTAACATGGTCTCAACTGTATCCATTTTCCTCCTAATCATTCAATTTATCTTTAGGCAGAGTAGCACTCCACTGTGTACAAACGCCACATTTTCTTTATTCATTCATCTGCTGATGGACACGCTGATTCCAAGATTTAGCTATTATGAGTTATGCTGCTGTAAATGTGGGTGTGCCTGGATCACTGGAATACGATGTCTTTGACTCTTTGGGGACAATATGTAGAAGGGTAATAGCTGGATCAAATGGAATTTCTAGTTTTATTCTTTGAGGAATCTCCGCAGTGATTTCCACAATGAATGTACTATAGTGTGTTCTCTCCTCAAAATGTAAAAGGGTTCCTTTTGCCCTGTGTGGTTTTAATTTGCATTTCTCTAACGGCCAATGAGGGTTACAATTTCTTCATGTGATGATTGGCCTTCTGCATGTCTTCTGTGTAGTGTATATTGATTTCTCGCCCCTATTTTTGATTAAATCTTTTCTTTTGATGTAGTCAATTTTTTGAGTTTTTAAAATACACTCTACATATTAGTCCTCTGTCTGAAGAATAGGAGACTTTTTTTCCCCCTTTCTGTAGGTTGTCTTTTGTCTCTGTTGGTTTATTTGCTGCACAGAAATCTTCCAATTTGCCATCATCGGGGTTGGTGATTCACGTTTCTACTTGTGTAATCGGGATTCTGTTCAGAAAGTCATCACCTAAGCCTGTGACTTCACAAGTTTTATGTATTTTATCTCCCAGCAGGGGAAGAGTTTCCTTTTAACATTTAGTTCTTTAATCCATTTTAATTTGAGTTCGCTTCATGGTGAGAGATGGGTGGAGATTCAGTCTTCTCTGTGTGGATGGCCAGTTTCACATGATTTCCAGGCCCAAGCGTGGTAGGAAACAGACCTTCTGGGAATTGTTCTCAAAGGTCATTCACACTAATATTGCACACTTGGACCTAAGTTGCTCTGTAATTTATCCTGACTTTGTGGGGAGATAGAAAGCTTGGAAGTTTCAACAGCATTGCTAAAGTTGCATTAGTAATTATTCACAGAATTTATTACAGAATTTGTACCTCTCATAATGTGGGGTTGAGATAAGACTATGAATTCAATATGTCCCATGGCTCAGGTCGCGTGCTTACCCTACAAGATCCTATGCTCGCCATCCCTATTGTGAATGTCATTGGCTGCTTATGTTCCCATGACTGTGTGGTCTTGGCACGTATCAGTCAACATTAAAAACAAAACAGACCTAATCCCTCATCCCTTCTTTAATCCCAATGTGTTTTTGCCTTGAGCAACTTACACAGTCACGATCCGTTCTTCTGTTCCTATTGATCTACGGCCTTCTCTCTCTAACTCCCCCTAATTTGGGTGCTAATTATTAACAAGAATATTTGAGGAAATATATCCCAATTTTAATATGGAAATAGATATAGAGACCTGAATATAAACCTATGTATTTCATTCATACTGTAGATTCAAAACTGAGGATTGAAAAATTTCTTCTTTGATTCCTCTGTGTTCTTATAACTCACATTCCATTTTATTATTTTAATTATACACTTTTGGCATGATATGCTATTTTCTGCTTTTTGTATTTAGTGCCAACATTTTGTCAGAAGAAAACATTAAAACTTCTCCAGGGAGTGGATTATTAACTGCCTGAATTGGAGTCTATTTTCTATGTAATGATTCTACTAATTTTCATAACCACTTTTTCATTGTTAGTTAGTATTCTTTTACAGTATTTCTCTGAATACAATCTTTAGTAATTTAAAGTCTATGAACTGATAATTAAGGATAAAACTAATGATTATTCCTACGCCTACATCTATGCTGATTTTTCACAGGATAATCATACTATTGCTGTCTTGGGTATATGAAATCCTCCAAAAAAATGTCTCCGATTTAGTTTTTTCATTGTCTTTGTGGCACCCATCTTCATAAACATTAAATACACAGTCCCATTGAAAATCCTACATTCCGAGATCTAAAAATGATCTCTCATATTCTCAAGATTTTCCTCAGTGTAATTCCTTTTTTCAATTTATGTTTTTAAAATGATATGCACATTTTTAGTGATATATATATGTCATTGAGTGTGAAACCCTTTTTTACTTTCATGCGTGGCACAGCTGTATTTTATATATACATCATTGTGAACTAATCGTTTAGTGAATTTTTGTAAGTCTACATGTCTGTCTCCTTCGTGGAATGTCAAACCAGAAAAGAAAGACGTATGTATCCTCTAAGAAAATCCTCCTAATATGCTGAGATTTTAAGACATATATACTCTGCATGAAATTATTCATTTACACTTTGCAAGTTGTTATGGTTTTGATCTAGAATGTCTTCCAAAGTCTGGTGTGTTCAGAGGCAGGATTTTGGGAAGCAGACTGGAAGATGGTGCAGAATGCTCATCAAGAAGGGCATGCTTTGAAATGTCCAGGGGCAAAATATGTTTTAGGACGTGGGACCTCGCTGGAGGTGGGTGACCTGTGTGTGGCTGGAGGGATCTGTCTCCTCCCAGTTCTTCCCTGGCTCACCCTCTACTTCCTGGCTGCCACAATGTGAACAACTTCACTTTTCACTGGACCACCCATCATGCTATTTCTTTTATTTTTATTAGCCATGTTTTCAATCCATAAGATTTTCATTCATGTGCCTAGTTGGTCCAGGAACACAGTGCATCTCGATTCCTTCCTCATTTTCTTCCCCGCTCTTTGCTCTTCATCTGTCTTTGATCCCCTTCTTTTCTTCTTTACTAATACATGTTTGCAGCATATAATGTGTACATTTCTTGTATGGAGTTGGTGCATGCACATAACACATTTCAACTCATTATTTAATCTCCTTTTCCTCTACCTCCCTCTCCACTCGCTTCATTGCCTGGTCCCCCTCCATTTTGAGAAGCATCTATCTTCCCGCTGCTTATTAGCTACATTTATTTTGCTCTTTATTTCTACTTTGGAGTTCCCACGTTAAGAGAAACCATATTGTCTTTAAACTTTTGTGGTTGACTTATTTCTGTTGACATTATGGCGTCCAGTCAAACCCATTTTGCTAAAAATGACTCACTTATATTTTCTTCATGGCAGGGTAGCACTCCATTGCGTGTCAATATCACATTTTCTTTGTCTATTCTTCTGTTCTTGGACATACAGGCCATTTGCAAGGTTTAGTTCTCATGAGTTGTCCTGGTGCAGAAGTTGGTATGCATATACCACTGTAACAGGTGGTCTTTTGCTCTCTGGGGAAGAAACCTAGAAGAAGAATAACTGGGTGACATGGAATTTCTAATTTCAGTTCTTAAGGAATCTCCATGCTGATTTCCATAGCTATTTCTGCCTCAGAGCCAGCCGACTGTGGACTGAAAATATGACCCCAAAATGAACATTTCCTCCGTTAAATCGTGCATGTTGACTATTTTGTCTCAGCAGGGAGAAAAGGATTAAGATATTCCAAGTTAATCAACGTCTATGTGGTTAAACACTCCTGGAATAACTCTTCCTTTTGAGTGACTGTTAAATTTAAAGAAACCATTTATTTTTAGTGCTTGTATAACATGTAAAATTGAGATCCTTTGGATATGCCAGTCATTGGCGAAAGCCTCAGGCTTCCAAGGCCACACTCTCTCCGTTCTGCCCTGTGATTCTACTAGTTACAACACCACTCAAGTGGAACCTCTCAACCAACAACCTTCTGAAAAAGGCACTGCAGGGGAGTCCCTGGTATATTCCTGACGTTGAGGTTGGACCCCAGCTAAGAACATGGGTTCACAGAGAAAGATTAAAGACTCAGTTTCTCCAACAAAACCAAACTACCCAATCCACATTTGAGACTGGTACAATTCTGAGTAAGTAGTTTTGTTGCTTTTAAGTGAAGAAAATTTAACTCATTTGTCAAGAAGCATAAAGAAAATTTTACCAAATTTTACTTACATGTTAAAAAATGAAAAAAAAGGGTATCTACAATATCACTATTAAGCTGAGAGTGATGTTCATAATTTGAGAAAGACTCATCCTCATTTACCATCTCTACATCAACAGCCACTATGTTAGCAGCGTGCCAAGTTTCTGTCATCTACAAAGAAGATTTCCCACCAGAAACAACAGTGGACAACTCTGTTTTCCTCAAGCCAGAAGTTGACAATATTTTTATTCCATTTCCACGGGGGGGGAAAAAAAGAGTGTAGACCTTCTTTTGCAAAACAGAGCTCTGTTTCCTACAGCGTCAAATGACATAAAATTACCGAGTCACATAGAAGTCAGAGAACTAAGACATGTTGTGAAATGTCAGCAAGTACAAATGAAAGACCGAGCTACATATTGGTGCGTTAGGGTTTGGAGCTGCAGACAAATAACATAGAAATTATAGACAGCTGAACGATAGACATACAATTTCACGGATTTGGAGAAATGTGGATTTAGATTCTGATTACATCTAAAGCATTCAGTTGAACTAGAGTGAGAAACCTGAACACACACGCACACACACACACACACTTATTTTGTTAACAGAAAAAGAGAACCTTAATGTTATTTTGTAAAAGTAAATTTTACACCTCCCATTTTTACAAAACTTGGCTTCCGGTATCATTATTGTAAAACCTTGTTATCAGTGTAACCCATAGTAGAGTCCGTATTAGAATCTGACTACGCATTTTGGCAAGAACAACTTCTTATTTCCTACTCTACTTAGGAATCTCTCCCAAAGCTGCCAATTCCTTTTGCCAAATGTGTGAGATTCCAATTTCAAAGATTTAATTGGAAATTTTCTTTCTTCAGTTGTTGTTTTCAAAAGTAAGTTTAATATTGTGGCCAAGTTCCCCCCAACTGTGGGGCAGACTGTTAAAATATGATGCTGTGTCCCCCTCCACTTTATTCACCAGACTTGGCACCGTGTCACCTCTGGCCCTTCCCCATGGTCAAAAAGTTTTGAATCAATTGAGGACATTGAGGCAGCCAGGACGGTACAAAAAAGAGACTCAGGAAAGACGACTTCAGAGCTTTTTCAGAAAGGGCTAAGAATGGTGCTATAATTGTTTTCAAAGCAAAGGGGTAAATTTGGAATGGGATTCATGATGATGTGTCTTTTGTGTTGTAAGTTTTTTGGGGGGGTGCTGGGGATCAAATTCAGGGCCTGTGCTTGCTAGGCAAGCACTCTACCACTGAGCTAAATGCCCAACCCCTAGTTTTTTTTTTTTTGTTGTTTGTTTGTTTGTTTTGTTTTGTTTTAATTTAAATACATGCAGTGAATTTGGGGAAAATCCAGAAATCTCAAGGTACCAGATAGAGAGGCTAAAGAAGTAAAGGGAAGACGCTGATGTTTTTATGAGTCTGTCTTTCCATTGACTTATATGCAGCAACGTCAGTAACCACATTTTTGGTCACATCTCATAAAGATACTCACACAAAAAAACTTCTAGATCTTCTTCACAAAGAGGCAAGAACAATAAAATAAATGTGTGCAAAGTCGGGAGGGAGTCTTTTGAGGAGGATTCGTGGTAATATGTCTTTTACTGTGATCAGCTTATCTTTATTTATACAGTCTATATGTCTTTTGTTCGAACCACCCAGCTGAGCTCATTGGTGTAGTAGCAACTTCAAGTAAAATAACAAAGACCTAGAATGTCTCACTAAATTTCACTGAACATTCCTGAAAAAATATTTGCCACATCTTTTACAGGTAGCGAGTTCATCTCCAAGATGATAATTTATTTTGTGACATAATATCTTAATTTTCAGTACTGCAGCATTTTTTGTTGGAGTGGAGAATTTTCTGAGCTCCTTATTCTACGATTCCAACGTCTAAAAACAGCAGAATTGTGCAGCCCACTCAAGTTTCTGCTTAATATCTGCTCCGTTGGAAGAGTTTGACTAGGGACATGCAGGACACCCTCCATAAGAAATATATTCTTTCCTGGTAGAAAATAAAGGATTCCGTGAAAAAAAAAGGGGAGGGCGGGGTTTATTTTCATCGAGTATCGTATACTTATGTCTCATTAATGAAATCAGCATCCATTGAAGTTTTGGATTTTGTAAATAACGTACACAAACTTTAGTACCTTTCCTTGATTTTCTTCTTATGATTCGGTTTCATATTCGGATTCATGTGTCTCCTACCTCAACTTGTGTGATTCGTAACCTTGTGGTAGAAGACGTGTAGAATAACAAGGGGCGTATCTCCAGGAAAGGGGTATTGGTGGATAAGCAGTGCTGAACGTGTGTAACTAGGATTTCATCTATTTTATGTTTGTCTTACTGTTACAGTCGAGATCTCAAATGGCTCCAAAGTCTTACATCTTTGCGATCTGACTGGACCGTGAGAGTTTTATACTCATCGGCTGTTTCATTTGTTGATGATCTCAGAGTTGACTGTGTCTTAGGAGGTGGGGTCTGGTCACAAGTGTTGGCTCAACAGGATGTGACTAGGATTTGTTCATGGCCACCGGTTTTTCACACCTTACTCTGCTTCCTGGCTACCTTGGGTTTGTCAGATTTCTTCTGTCTTTCCCTTGTACCATCTTGCTTCCGACTTGGGGCCATCTGGTCATAGATTGAGAGAGAAAACACACCCTCCTCCTTTCTGTGGCTGGCGTCAGGTACTTTGTCCTTTTGACTGGGAAGCTGTGAGATCTATTGTACTGTTTCCTGCTGAATCAGCCTGCGCCTTCCAGAAGCACAGTGATGTTGATCAAACTTAAAATAATTCACATGTTTTCTGAGTTTGGTTAATTAAAAAAAAATATGCAGTACTTTAAAGCACTCTGGCTGTTCAGCTTCGGCATTCAAGTGGCTTTTGTGAAAACCTAAACAATTCATCATTAAAATCCCTTTCATCATGACGTGGGCTATGCTGGATGCTTTAATAGCCTCATGTCCTTCAAGTACATTGAGCAGGCTCCACCCTCATTACGTTGGTGTCAGTATTTTCCAGGAGGTTAGATTTGAGTTGGTATTTCTGAGAAGCATCTACTGCTCTACAAAATGTTGTATGCTTTAATATCAATCTTTATTTACTTAAGAATACATACCGCAGTGACCCATGCATTCCCATGCTTATAGCAGCACAACTCATTATAGCTCAACCTTGGAAGTGGGTTACACGGTCATCACCAGGTAAGTGGACAAGGAATATGTAGTTCTTACGCACAAAGAAGTTACTACTCAGGCATAAAGAAGGATAAATTGGAATCATCCCTAGGAAAATGGATGGTCTACGAGACTATAGTGCTGAGTGAAATAAATCAGATACACAAACTTCACTATCCTACAGTTTTGCATATGTGAGGAATTCCAAGTATAACTAAGTAAAAGAGCAAAATAAAAGATAGGTGATAGGAAATAGGAGATAGCTATTTCTCACATGGGAAAGAGTACAAAAGATGAAAAGAAGCTAGAAAGAGGGCGGAGCAAGGGGGTCTATAAGGAAGTAGGATGCATTAGGTACCTGTACCAATTCCACATGATTAATATAAACAGCATGTGCAGCAAATATGCACTAATAAGAAAAATTAAAATAAAAAAGAAACCAGCATTACAACAAAAAGTATGGGGAGGAAAAATCTTGAGGTGGGGATCGTGAATTCAGAGGAAAGCAGAAATTGCGATAGGATAAAAATGACTTATTTTTAACTCTTCATACTGATGATTTGGATGATTTGGAGAGGATGAAATTGTCCCTATTCCTGATCTCGTTATCATCTCTGAAAATACAGAGAAATTTAATTTGTATTGAACTCGAAGCATAACACTTACCAGAAATCTCATCTGTGTATGCCCGTTTATGGATTTCATGGGGAATATTTCACCAGTAGTAGTAAATGATCTGGTATCATGGCAGACTCTGGGACTAGGCAGAGCCACAGAGATGCTTAAAACGCATGGAAAATCACACACGTCTCTGACTCACAGATGTTTTTTATTAAACTAGTTTAAGATTATAAAATACATTGCCACCCCAAGATATTTTACCACAAAGATGAAAACAAAGCCCAATCTCATCTAAAGGCTCAGGGCTTTACAAAATTCCTTCCCATTGTCCTAAAAATAATGGTCCTGCTTTTCATCCTAGCACCATGTAAATTTCTCTATGTCTTAAAACAAATGCATTAAACTAAATCATCATACTTGCTGCTCCTCAAGGGATATTTTGTGTTAACAAGTAATGAGGTCAAATATTCTAAGAATAAAATTCCTGCCACATACCTATCAGGATGTAGAATTCTTATGCTTCCGTTTACTCAAGTAACAGCAATATGCAGGACACGTAACTGTGAACGAGAAGGAAGAAGTAAATCTTACTCACCGCGTATTTCACTCACAGCTGGTACTTTATGTACACCAGAGTTCCTGAACTGTATTCACATCTCCCATTCCAGTGCTTCTCAAAATTCCTATTTTTTTGGTCCCACTCTAGTCAATCTTCTTCAGTATTTTAAACATTTACAATACTTTGCCACCTATTAAGGGGGCTGACTAGTTGAGAATGTATATTTAATTTTGAAACCCCAAGGGAAAAAATATCTTGAACCCATTAAATTGCAGGAGGTATACATATTATTAATTTATTTATTTTTTACTCACCAATACCATCCCCTCAATCCAGACAGACCACTGGGAAAGAAAGAAAAAGCAAAAAATATAACTGAAGGCTCTCAATATATCTAAGTTTTTTTTTGGGGGGGAGGGGAGTGCTGGGGATCGAACTCAGGGCCTTGCACTTGTTAGGCAATCGCTCTACCACTGTTCTAAATCCCCAACTCTATCTAAGTTTCTTTTTAAATACCAGCTAAAACCATTTCCATTTTGCTGAGTGGTAATGATGAATAGGACTTTCTTGAAAATCCAACATTCCTTCTAATCAAAATGATCTTCAATACACCAGAAACTTTCCCTGCAGTAAGTCTCATTTCATTGGACTTCTGGTTTTAAAATGTTTATTTACATTGTTTCCTTTTTCCCTTCCTTCTCCCCCCCTTTCTAGTTCTTCTCTTTTGAATATTATCATTCTTTTACCTAATATCTGTTATACCTCTTTGTCCTTATTTACACTTATGGTTTCCTCATCTCAGAGAAACAATTTGATGTGTACTCATGAGTGTCTGATTTATTTTACTTAAGAGTAAAGGGGAAAGGGGAAAAATGGAAAAATGTAAATAAACATGCTGTAAATAGGGCGGGGAGGGGAAGAGAGGCGAAAACCGAGATACATCATGTACAGGTACAAAACAACCATGATGAATGTGACCATTATGTGTATACTGTACCAATACACGGTCTTGGTAAAAAATTTAAAAAAAAAGTTACACACTTTGTTTAGTGATACAAATGTCACCTTTGTGTGTGATAAATTCCTCACTTCCTGGAAAGGTAGGTGGCTGTGTTATCCAGGGCTAATTATGATGCTAATCACTGAGTCATTCTTTGTTAATATGCCTGCCTGCAGCTGCATCTACTACGAAAGCATCAAGCAAAGATACTCTAACTCCCGAGAACGATGCCTCTAATACACTCAGTTTTCCACAAATATAAATTGTCTGCATGCAAGTACTCACGTATCGATTGAAATCTGTTAAGATTTAGAAGTAGAATGTAGACCAAAAGTCTAAAGTATTCAAAGGTGAGCTTCCTGCAGGGTTTGGATGAGAGGGGGTTGCACTCACCGTAAGTTAATCAATGATCAGGTTCTGAGCTCACTCTGCCGGAGGGAATTGGGCCCGGATTGGAGGCTGGTCTCCTTCTTACTCACGCCAACCATGGACTGAAATACGAGCCCAAATAAATGCTTCCTCCATTACATTGAGTGTTGGGTATTTTGTGCAGCAATGAAAAGTGGCAGACGCCACCCACCCTCCAAGTTTTATAATAGATACTCCTTTTATAACCCTTCTCATCGAAGTGGACCTTTAGTACATCTATGTGTCATTTCCCTCCACTATACGAAATAACCATGAAGAGTCAAATTCAGATCTTCCTGATAGGACAGTTAGTGAGGCTTCCAAGACAAAACTCTTTCCATACTGATTTAGTGTCCCTAAAATGAATGACATAATTCCAGTAGAACATCTCAAGCAACACCCACCCAAAAGAGAGTGCAGTGGAAGTCACAATGTTCCAGGTGACAAGTCCCTACCCCGGATGAGAACGTGAGTCTCTAGACAAAGATCAAAGCCTCAATTTCTCTCACAAAATCAAAATGTTTCAATGTATGCTTGAGACTGTGTCACATGTCTGTGTAAATAGTTTCGTTCGGGCAAATTTCACTTACCGTGGTATAAAAGTGACTTGATCTTTTTCACATTTGTTGCATGTAGCAATCTTGTCTACATCACCTTGGGAAGACACATCCTCACTGAGCTTCTGTACATTGTTGCCTGCTATGGCTTCCACTTGCCCCACTCCTGCCTTCTACAAAGAAAACTTCCCATCAGAAAGGGCAGTGGACACCTTCTTTGTTTTCCAAAAATCAAGTGTTATAATCGTTGTATCTCTATTTCCACAGAAGGAAAATAAACCAAGGCAGACCTTGTTGAGCTAAATACAGTTCTATTCACTACAAGGCAGACTCAGATAAAATTCAATGATGACACAGGTTCACGCATAAAACATGGGAATGAAGGTGTTGTGAAATGTCATCAGGTAAAATGGAAATTCCAAGCTCCATATTGACTCACTTACAGATCTCATATATGCAGACAAATAAGGTAGAAATTATAGAGTTGAAAAATTGATGTACAGTTTAATGGACATGGTGATATGTAGACTTAGGATCTTATTAAATCTAAAGAATCCAGATAATGTAGCAGGAGAAATATGTGCACACACACACACTACTTCCCCTCAGGTCGCCCTACCCTCGGTTCCTCTGAAGGATGGGTCTCAGATGGCGATTCCTGGCCAGCACAAACCAGACTGAACACAAAAGCCAGCAGGAGAGCCCACATCTTGGTGGAGCTGTCTTCTCTCTTTGGAAGGAGCTTGGGAGAAGTGAGTTGTGGGAGGGAACTTGGTTTGATGACTGTTTTATAGTCCTTCCTGTGTGCCCTCATGTTTAATGAGCCATTTATTTTCCTCTTAAAATCTTGTTTACACGCATTCTGCTTGGCAGAACTGGGATACTTTGGATGGTGTTTTATTTTCCTTATGAGATTAGTAATAAGTGAAACTGGATAAATTACATTATTCTGTGAGAGAGAACAATCCACCACTAGGGCTCCGGGTCCAGCAATATATATTTTCTCTATATTTTCTCTTACATCCTACCTCAGCAGTACACTTGAACTAAAAGACGTGTATTTCCAACTCCTATACTGATATAAATAAGAAAATATACTTGAAAGGATTTTGTAAAAGTTACGATGATACCTTCCATTTTTTAATGTTAAAATCAGATTTCCCTGAAATGAATCTCTTATCAATGCCATCCGTGTTAGAATTGCTATTAAAATTTTTCAGCTCATTTCTCTGAGAAAACTTTGTTACAGCAGCTCTCTTTAGGAATCTCTCTCAAGTCTACCAATATGGTTTATTTGTGCCAAATTTCTCCAAGCTAACATTAAAAGAATTGATTTCAATCGCAATCCAATGTCTGAGATTTCTTCCAGTTTTAGTTACAGGTACAGATATGTACGTTCGTTCAATGCATCCCTTTGAATTACCTTTCTATAAAAAACTCAGATTAAGGTAATTGAGTACAAAATTTTTGAAATAAGAGCCCTACAATATGCTAGACTTACTCCAAAACTCACTTCACAGATCCTGGAAATAGTAACTACATAGATGGTAAGGTATTGATGTCTAGTACAAAAATAATAGCAGAAATTGAACTGAATGTCTGCGATTGAGTTGCACTCTACCATTCTGTAATTGTACTGAAAGTTGAATTTTCAATATCTTAGTAAAGAAAAAAAGATACCCAAAATACCCCATATGTATTGGAAAATTGCTAATTTTCATGTACGTACACAAAGATGAGAACTTTCCCCCATTCAGCATCACAGAAATGTCCATTTGTTTAATAAATACGCTTTTTTTCTGGTTCCCCTTTCTCTTTTTTGGGAGAACACGTTGGAGTTTTATAAAACTATTATTTTTTTAAATTATTTTTATTGGTACACTTTGATATGCATATCGATCACATTTATCATAGAGAGTTTGTACCTATACATAATATGCGCTGATGATTTTTTCCTCATTCTCCTCCCCTCCCTTCAAGCCTTCTTCCCTTCTTTATTTAGTAAAGCTTTCTTTCTATTTTTTTTTATTCTTTTTTCACCTTCCCCCTGCCCATTCCTTTGTCCTTCTTCCCATTTGAACATTTTCTTACTATTTACCAATATCACATTGTTTCTTCTGTGTGAGAAACCAAAAGTGTAAATAAGGACCGAAAGAATTGAAATGTTGGTATTTTACAGGATTTTACAAAAGCTGAAATTAGTGTATGCGTACCTTCTTTTCCGATTTTTTCATTCAGTCTATTAATTATAATATTCTGCTATGGTATGTGTGGGATTTATTACTGAGGATATTTGTAGGTGTTTACTGTGTTTTTATACAATTAAATAGTGATGGATTTTTTTTTTTCCAAATGTGAACTATTTAAGAAAATTGACATTCATGTAGATGCCCTTTTACAAAGTTACAAGGTTCGGTTTTATAATTACGGGTGGAACATTTTGATCAAGGCATTTGCATATTTTTTTTTTTTTACCAGCATTTGCAATGTGTGAGAAATTCACTTGCTCAAATTCTTGCCAACACTTAGTATGGTCAGTCATTCTCACTGTCAATGTTTCAGGAACTATATAGTGGTAGCTTGCTGCAATTTACTTTATATTTCCCAAATGAATATAAAGTTGGGGTATTTCTCTGTGTTTTTTCACTATCACTCTGTGTAATTTCTTGTGTTACTCTGAATTGTTTGCCCCATATTGATTTTGGTGTTTGTTTTATTTCTTTTTTCTTTTCGAGCTTGCGTACTTCTTTGCATATACTGGATAGAAGTCCTTTGTTCAGATAGTTATTAACTTGTCATGTTGGTTCTCTGAAAAGTGTAGTAGATCTGGTGTCAGAAAACACCAGGTTTGGGGCTGGGGATTTAGCTCAGTGGTTAAAGTGCCTGCCTGGCAAGCACAATGGCCGGAGTTCGATCCCCGGCACCAAAAAAATAAAAAAAAAATAAAAAGAAAACACCAGGTTTCTCTGTCATAGTCTCTCAGGGTAGAAGTCTGCATCTGATTTCAGAACTGCTTCCTGCCGTGGCTTCTCTCGTGGCTCGGAGAGGCATCTCCTCCCCGTGTCCTCACATGCTCATCAGTGTGCGTGTGTCTGTGTTTGTCCTCGGTTCCTCTTCTTCAGAAGACGTTAGTGCTGTTGGAGCAGAAGCACTACGGTTGCCTTGTTTTAACTTAATTGCCTCTTTAAACTCCCCGTATTCAAGAACAGTTACAGTTTCTGGAAGTGAATACTTCCTTAAGTGAACTTTAGGGGAAACACAATCCAGCCGGTAACAAGCCGCTGAAATTCATGATTACCTCGTGTTCTCCTGTAAAATCTGTCTCTTGGCATAATTCCAGTGTTTGGACAGCGTCTTCCTGACCTCCAGGCTGGAAGCCCAAAGTCCACAGGACAGGATGGGCCGGTTCCTCTGGAGGCCTCTACTTGCCTCCCGGCGGCTGGCAACTCCTTAGGGCACCAAATGGTTGTTTTTTCCAAACTCATTCAACCTTAATAACCACTTGTAAGTCATTTCGTGCATTAACACTTTGAAGACAAAGCCACAAAACAGGACAGAGACCTGGAGACGGGATGACAGCGTTCACATTGGTTGCCAAATAAGGCAGGAACAAGTCTCTCCCTTTAATTCCACTCCTCACTTCCTCCTTTATAGTATGTTATGAATAGGGATCCATCTTCAAATGTTTGTGCAATCTTATCCCTTTTATGCAAAGCACTTGGTCATATTATCTCAATCTTTAAATCATTTTTGCATTCATTTAATACTATTACTATATTATTTTTCTGTATTTTGAGGGGACCTAAAGTAGGTCACCTAGGCTTGCACACTAGTTTTTTGTTTTTTTTTTTTTTTTTTTTTTTGGTGCTGGGGATGGAATTCAGGTGGAACTCAGGGCCTTGTGCTTGCTAGGCAAGTGCTCTACCACTTGAGCTAAATCCCCAACCCTGCTGAGTGCTAATTTCAATGAACCTATGCAATTGGTCTTACCAGTAATCCTCACATCTGTGAAAGTTAGTGTTGAACCCAAGGCCAAGACTTCTGGGTCTCTTGGCATCTGCCAAGGTGGGTTTCGCATTAGTGGATTCTACACATCCTTATCTAAAGGGTGGATTTTAATGTGTGTTTCTGCCTGTCTCTCACCTGGATCTTTTTAAATCACTGAAGTAGATAAATCCCAAATTTCCTCAGGTGGAGGCCCACAAGTGGGCTGCAACATGTATGCATTCTCAAAGTAGGAGCTTCACAGGATGGGAATGCTCAGACAGGAACCTGGTACCCACTCCTGTCCCCCTGGGTATTGCTGCTACTTTTCCTTCCCTCTAGACTCACAAATCTACAGGGAAATGTCTCCAGGTTTTCAAAGCTGCTGAGGCTTTTCCGATCTGATCTTTCTCATGCACCTTTTGGAATAATCTCATGTGTAGTCCTACATTATAGTTGTTTTAGGAATATGAGGTTTTCTCCATCCCCATGACTTGCAAGGACGCAGTTGCTAAAGACTCTGAAGAGGGCCCAGTGGTCAGCGCTTTTCTGTACAGATTCTGCAGCAGGCACTCAGGATCCACCAGCAGGAAATTTGCAGGTCTTCAGAGGTAGGGTGCTACTCTTTTATGGGGGACGACTGATTCCCCAACTTCAACCCACCCACCCTGTGCCTCTCACAGAACTGTAGTCTGTGCTATTCAGATTTGTTCTATGTATGCATATAATATCCAGAATCATAAAACCATTTAATAATTTTATACCTTTGATCGATTTATGATTTTTGGTGTAGGGCAGGATTTTCTGAATTCCTCTTTCCTTTTGGAATCACAGAAGGATATAATAATTTTATAATTTTGACCACTTTATAGTTGCTGGTTGTAAGGGAAGATGTTTGTGCTTCTTAATCATTCATGCTAGTGTGGTAAACTCAAGTCATTTACTTGAATAATTCCTTGGGGAGTATATCACTTAGAAAGTGCAGGATTCCTGCACAACACACGTTTTGCTCATCTTGGTAGATAATTGGACATTCTGTCTGTGGAAAATCATGCCACAGTTATGTCCCAAGACACTCAATGCACTTGATGCAAGGCAATGCATGTGTTTCCTTAAAAGAACACAAAAGATTCATAGATTTTACACTGACTACTTACTAAGACCCAAAGTCAGATGCGTCTTCCCTCCCAAGAGACCCTTAGTGTCATCATAATACACTATGAAGTTGTTGGGTTTATAAATAATTTGGAAGTAATCAATGCCTGCAACTACAATAGCACAAAAATATGCAATAGCCAGTATAATTTAGCCATGCCTGAAGACCACAAGAAAGGCCATAATTTCTCTGGGGCTGGTTCTCATATATCACACACAAACATGCAAACACGGACCCCAGACAGCAGTAAGAAGAAATGATTCTGAATTTGTCCCTCAGAGTGAATGCTTGAAAATTGCCGTAGATTTTTGAAGGTTGCATTGGCATTAGTAGTAGAAATTGTTCTAGAATACCAAGATCTAGATAAATGAGTAGAATAAACCCATGAATTTGAAGACAGTCCATATCTCACATCCTGAAGCCTTCCAAAATGATCCAAAGACTCACAGTGTGTAAAGGAACTATTTTTTTCTGTTTGAAATCCCAGCAATAAATAAGGTGTGCACTTTCCATTCCACCTTAAAAAAAAAAAAAAGAAAAGAAAGAAAGAAAGAAAAAGAGAAGACTCCTTATTCCTATCCATCTTTCCATGGCCCTGTGTCTACCATGAGGAATATCAAGACATCTGCGTAATCAAAGTCCTCGGGATAGTGTGTGTTTCCATGAATGAGCTCATAATGATTTCCTTCTTATAGGTTGGTATTTTCATTTTTATATCATAAGGTTTATCACTCTCCAGAACTTACGGACTTTGGGGTTGAATGATTGCTTGTTGATTGCTTGTTGCAGTGAGTTGGTGGCTTTCTGTTCTGACCATACCGTGAATTGTCTGTGCTCTTCAATACCAGTAACAGGCACGCTCGATTAGAACAGTCGGGAAGGGCTGCAGACGGGGCTGCACAGCCAGCAGAGGGCTGTGATGGGGAAGGATCCGTCTCATGGCCAGGACTGATTTTTCACTCTTGTAATGTACACAACTGCAGTCTTAATTTTCTCACTATCCAAAAGACGATTTCCATCTCTCCTAACAATCCTGCTACTCCTTCAGAGAAGAAACTAATCACAAACTCAGAGCTTTCACTTCTGCTAATACAGATGACAATTACTTAGCAGGGAGATTCAAATAGATCTAGAGAGTAATGAGAGACACAAGACCTATTTTTCCAAAGAGTAAAATAAATAAGCATACATTTACGGGTATTCCCAAACAGTGTACAGATTTAGGACTAAACAACACATTGCTGATATCCGAAACATAGAGTTGACTTTTCATTTTATTGCCATGTATTTTAGCTCATCTTTTTCCTGCACACGGTATATTACTATTTCTTTTGCTTGTATAGATGAACACGTTAGACTTTCATCATGTAACTGAGAAGTACAATTCACCCCCGTAGTTGACATTTCTGTAAATATTTTTACACTCACATCTACTCATGCTAGCGTAAGAATTCTCTGAATTTAAAGGGTTCAATATGTGGCCTACCGTATTTTATTTTCAGAGGAAGAGCAGGAGGACTATTTCCTAACTCGGTTAATTATATCCCTGTTGCTTTCCCAAAAGATAAACATATAATTAAAGTTTTGGATGTGTAAAATTCTGCAGCCCAAACCCCATTTTTTTTTCTCAAATTCTGTAATTAGAACATGACCCAAGATGGGGCTTGGGATTTAGCTCAGTGGTTACAGAGCTTGCTGCTCAAGCACAAGGCCTTGAGTTTGATCCCCTGAAGCCCCCCACAAAAAGATGTTATTCAGTCTTAGTGATCATGTGAATGTTTCAGATGTCTTTGAGAAGGTGATTTGCAAATAATCCTGTCTCGTTACCACCTGTGAATGCAAAAGGAAAAATAATATTAAAGTAGCTGAGCTGATAGCAATAGCATGATTTTCCTGAGAAAGGAAGTAAAAAAGTAAAATCCATTAAAGAGGAACAGAGTGGACAGAATGTCATACAAGTCACTTCATACGAATGCAGTTACACATGGCTACATATGGATTCTATCATACACACTTTCTTAGAAGCACTAAATTTGCTTGACTCTGTGCCAGGAATGACCTTGAAAGGTGATTGACCTTGAAAGTTTCCAAAGTGTAAATTGATATCAATGATCCACTGTCACGTTTATGTAAATTTACGTGGCAAACGTCTTTTAGAGTCATATCTAGAGTTAGCAAAGATTTTGTACTGCAAGTTTCATTATTCACTCTGGTATTCACCAGGTCCAATTGTAGTTCACTGTGAAGAAATAATCGTGTTTCATAAAAAAAAAAAAAAAAGATTCATATTGTACCCACAATAAAGTTCTTCCTAGATCTGTATTATTCTTTCAATGTTTATATATACTCAGTAACCAAAGTCATAATTTAAAGAGAGACTATTTGCCTGTTGAATATGTCAAATTTCCTAAGGAAAACAGTCCAAGAAGTTTAAACTGTCGCACATTACAAGTGCCATGTGTCTACTCACCCAAGCAACATCTTTACTCCAGACAAGTGTCTGGGAAGGCAAAATGAAGAGGGAACAGAGAAGACACAAACGTGATAGTTGGAGTTATTCAATAGATCTAAAGATTTGCAACAGCAGTTAATTAAAGTAGAATTTTTGAAATAGCAATTCCAAGCCAAGGATTGTACTGATTATGTTTTCATTCCAAATGGGTTTTAATATGACGAGATGTATTCCGGTGAGTCTACCTGTTTCGATGACATTTCTTATGTTTTCTTTCGGAATTTTCTCATCCTCAGCCACCTTGGTGAACTTCTGCTCTTCTTCCTCCGTCAGACTGTCTCTTTTTCCTGCACTACATGGACAATAAAGCAGAACAGATGTAGTCGAGGATGCCGCCTGATTTCTAGAACATCCCATGCAACACATTGTGCTGGTGCAAAATGCTAAATCCCAACATCTCCACCTTCTCCAGCAAGTAGATTGTAAGTGACATGGGGTGGAGTCCTGACGCTGAGCTTGACATCACGTTCCACTTCTTAGGACCACTGAGTACCCCCAAGTTCATTCATGCTGTGAGTTTCAGCACCCCCCAAATCCTATGCAATCAGCAAACACACTCAGGGCAGGGAGATGGCTGAGCTAAGAGTTGTGACTCTATGCACACTGTAGCTTCTCATTTTCCTCCATCTGTGTTCTGTATCCAGTCTCTGGCTTTCTGGAACCTTCATCAAATGAAGTGGGAGAATGATCTCACCTTTTCTCAAGCACCTTATTCCATGTTGTTTAAGCATTGAGGGCCAGAAAAAACCAATCTGCAAAATCTCCTTCATCATTCTCAAACCAAGGTTCACCCTCATCTACCTGAAATGTGGATGGTTCTAACACCAGGCCAGACCAAATTCCTTTTTTGCTGTCCATGTGAAATTATCAGTAGTCAGAATCATTCAAATGCCAAGAACATTGTTTTTGAGGGCTGAATTTGATGTGTTGTTTCTGTACAGAGTAATAGATTGAAGTTTAGTCACTGGATAAAGATTTTAGGCAGAAATTAACACAGTCAAGACTATGAGAAAATTATGTTCTGAATCCAAATTTTAAAGTTTTCTTATTTGGTGACAAAGTCCAATTATACCAGTGTGTGATACTTTGTACTTCTTTTTTGGGACTATCTTGAAGTACGTCTTGAGTCTACAGAATATACAGTCTATGCTCAAGCATGTAACTAAATAATACACAAGCACACATCCTTGCACAATTGAATGAGAACACAAACCAAATTCTTACGTATATTTTCCACACTAGAGAGAAATTGCAGCAATACTTACCAGCAACTAAAACCACACGTGTTTTCTTGTCTTCCTCATCCACATTGTTGTTAAAAAATGCTATGACATCATCTTTGTTAGCAACAATTTTGAAAAAAATTTGACCCGAATCTACAATTGGAAAAACAAAATTTCAAAGCTCAGTAAATTTTTTTCCTCTTCGATTTGACACGACTTCTTTGTCACATGGTAGTATCGATTCTTTCTTCAACAATAATCTATTTTGCAAACCTTTCTCCAAAACGTTAGAATTGAATGTGAGAATTAAGGAGGGAAGGTCACATTTTACATATTGCCATCTTTATATGCTGGATATGTGTATCTCTCAAAATCGATGATTATTAGCAGACAATGTGATGTTTCAGGATGACAAATTTCCTGGTGGAAGATCTACAGGTGGATTGTAGGGGAAGGACTCTTCCCCTTTCTAACTAGCAAATCAAAGTCAGCTATAAAAGTCTCAGGAATGTTGTCACACAGTTTTCAAGTCTAGCTAATATTTTATTGTAATTCCGTGAATATAAATTCAAATGTAACATGTTAACATATACTCGAAAGTTACCATTTTCTGTAGTGGTAGATAGTAATAAAGGGGTACTAATAACTTTATTGGGAAATGATGGACATATAGGTTATGTAGTTGTAGTTCAATTGTTTCCTGCTGCTATATCATCACATTCATACAAATTAAAATACTTTCTAGTCCAAGATTGGAAAACCACACTCTGTATTTCTTTCCATCCGATGAAATAATTAGCATTTGCCCATTCAATGCTACAGGATTAGTTTTTGAAAATTAATTCAAATCACAGACATACAAGATGAAATTATTGTTCTGGACACTTTAACTGAAGTTCAAATTATTTGCAACTCAATTTGGATATTTTCAATGTTATTTTAAACTTCGGGGTTTAATGTAACTCAAACCTGGTTTATCTGTGAAGCAACTTTTAATACTTCAATACAAACTTTTAATACTTCAATGCAAGGAAGGTGTGGATGTATTTGCTAAGTAGAAAAGACAAATTTGGAAATCTGAGCATTTCAATTAGTTTTAGTTAGACTTCCACCCCTGAAAATCATGCAAAATTCAGGAGGTGCTCAAAATTACAGTGAACGTTCCAGTTTTTTAGAAATTATTACAGTAAAAGGTTCTTTGTCATGAGTTCTCCTCTAAAGACTCCCCCAGCTTCTAACACACTCTTCCCGTCATTCTTGCCAGTTTCTGAAGCAGCTCTGAAGTCCTCTTTCCTGACTGCCCTTAAAAGTTTTGCTCAAAAATATATTGAATGCTTCTGGGAAGAAGGCTGTGACAAGAGTATTTGAAGTGAGTGGTGTTATTTTGATGGAGAATCATAGCAATATGCATGTGCGCTTAAAGAGCTTTTAAAATTAAACACACACCATATTTGTCAATCACACCTCATGGATTTTCTATGCATTCTCCTCACTTGCCATTTTACTCACATTCAGATGACATGGAGCTTATGCCGTCTTCAAACGATGCACTGAATGCTTACAAATGTCAGTAGTTTTTCCCAGGTGGCTTTAGGAATTAGAAGCAGAAATTGTTCAAGAATCCAGGCACCCAGGTAAGTGGGATCGAGCCAATGCCATGACTTTGCCTGCTCCCCATAGTCTGGGTCATGTAGTCAACCCACAATATCAAATGCTCACGGTCTGTGGTGTAAACACCTTCTTCAATTTTTTACTCTCACGATGGTGAACTTTTTGCACTCTCCGTTGAGCCTGAGAGAAGAACCAACAAAACAGGGCTTGTTCCTTATCCGTGCTGTCTGCCCCGCAGGAACTGTGGGAGTTATAAGATATTCAAGGTGCGGAACATAATGGAGGACATCAGTGTTATACTCATGAAAGGCCCTGTTAGGTTGGAGACTCGTGGCTCTACCCCAGGAGTGTTCAACCTTGGTGGATATGGACTGTCGGGGTGGTTGATGCCTGGGTGGCCTGCTAGCCATCGTCTCTTCTGCAAGTATCCCGCCAAGAGCAGGGGCCTGCGTCCTTTACACTGCCTTAGCTCTCATCCCCGCTGTGGTAGCCAGAGATAGCTACAAATCTTGACATGTACACATTGGTTGGATTTCAGAGCACACGATCCCATGTCACAAGGGAGACTGTGGCTGTATTTGACATGAACTTATTTCACTGTTCTAAAAGGGATGTCCACACCTTTTCTATACGTGCTGCTGGGGATACTGATGCACAAGTCTAAGGCGGTCTTCTACTTCTGCAAATTCAAGTGCCAGTTAATCAACAAGAAATTTCTAATAGATATAGATCATAATGGTAAGAGACATAGGATGGCTGGGAGGATGGATACATGGATGGATGGATGCATGGATGGATAGGAGGATGGATGGCTGGGAGGATGGACACATGGATGGATGGATAGATGGGAAGATGGATGAATGGATGGTTGGATGGACGATTGGATGGATGGATGGGTGGATGGATGGGAGGATGGATAGATGGATGGATGGATGCATGGATGGATGGGAGGATGGATGGCTGGGAGGATGGACACATGGGTGGATGGATAGATGGAAGGATGGAGGAATGGATGGTTGGATGGATGATTGGATGGATGGATGGGTGGATGGATGGATGGATGGATGGATGGATGGATGGATGGATGGATGGATGGATGGATGCATGGATGGATGGGAGGATGGATGGCTGGGAGGATGGATACGTGGATGGATGGATAGACGGGAGGATGGAGGAATGGATGGTTGGATGGATGATTGGATGGATGAATGGGTGGATGGATGGATGGATGGATGGATGCATGCATGGATGCATGGATGGATGGATGGATGGATGGGTGGATGAATGGATGGATGGATGGGTGGATGGATGGATGGATGGATGGATGGATGGATGGATGGATGGTTGGATGGATGGATGGATGGATGGATGGATGGATGGATGGATGGATGGATGGATGCATGTATGGATGGGAGGATGGATGGAATATCTATCTATCTATCTATCTATCTATCTATCTATCTATCTATCTATCTAAACATGTAATGTATATAAACATTGTGTTAAAATCAGGAGAATACCATGCAAAAAGGATATCTCAAAATTATAGCTCACATTTGGCAACATTATTGTTCATTTTCACATTAGACGTGAGTAGTTGGAGGGCAGTAGGTGGATGGTTTGTTCCTGTAGATAGGGGTGAATTTTCCTTACTTGACGTAAAACATGGCCAAGAGCTTCCTGCATCCTTCTTGACATTCGAGGTGGCGGAGATAGGCCCTGAGTTCCCCATTCTCCTTGATCTTCTCTACGTCATCAGCTGCTTTGTAAATGGTGCTCCAGTCCCCATTGATTTATGAAGGAAAGATCTCACTGGAAACATTAGGGGATATTTTTATTCTTGTCTCATTAACACCAACACGTTATGCCACACATAAACGCAACAGAAACATATAAAACTGGCCCTGTTGATAAATGCTGGGTTTTGAGCCATCACAGATAAAAATCGTATAAGATGCCATAGGAATGATTCAGAGTCACACAGAATGCACAGAAATTAGAGTTTTCGAAAGATCCGAAACTGTGTTCAGATACCATGGACACTTAAAACCTTCTTTGAGGTACTTTAGGATTTTCACTTAGGGACTATTCTGACAGAAAAATAAATATAGGAATTTGGGAAACCGAAAGATTCTCTCAGGAATAATGGCCATACATAAAACAACATGCTTACAAAATCTTCACTAACTGTGGAAAATGAAGAAAGAAACACACACACAGACACACACACACACACACACACACACACACACACACGCACACACACGCGTTCCCCAAGACCGGTGCATCCGTGGTACCTCTGAAGAGTCCATGTGGTGCTCTGTAAAATCGAACCCGACTGCAAGAGCAAGCAAGAAAACATGCATCTTGCAGGGGCTGCCTTTTCTTCAGCAGATCAGAGCAGGTGAGGCGCTGAGGGGAATGTGGCTGATGCCCTTTATAGTGCCGCCCTGACGGCACGGCATGTAATGAGCCACTTGTTGATGCTATGACCTTCAGCCCTAACATTTCCAGATTGGCAGTGATGGCCTTTATGTGATATCCTATTACCTTTCTAATGAGATTAGTATCAGGAGGAGTTTAAGGTGGCCTGTCCAATTGACCTTTCTGGTACTTGAAAGAAAACATAGTAAAAAGGAAATATTTTAAAGGGCCTTTCTATTATTTTCACTCACTTCCCAATTGCTAAAATGGAAGATGAATCACAAAATATATCTACAACTCCTGTATGACTCCTTTAGATTACACTTACTTTGCAAAACTACCAGCTTTCCCGGGATACTGAGGCAAGAGGAGCACAGGTGTAAGCCAAGCCTGGCTACTTAGTGACTTAGTGAGACCCAGACACAAAATAAAAACAATAAAAGATGCTGGGGATATAGCTCAGTGATAAAGTTCTGAGTTGAAATCCCAGTATGTCCAAAAATAAATGAAATAAAAAAGAAAATAATAATACAATAAAATGAAAAAATTAAAAAGCACAAATTATTTTCTTTTATCAATTGGGAACCTTTCCCGTCTCCTATCGACATCCATTTTTTTTTTCCCAGCTATGCACTTAATTTACACAGAAGCACTCAAGCCGGATTAGAGAAACCAAGGATAATCTCGCTCACAAGAAGTCACACAATTTGTTTAATCTACATCAGCTGAGTGAGGAGAGAGTGTTAATTGTAAAAAAAGAAAGTAATAAATATGACGGACACCTGGAAGAATAGTGCCTGCAGTTATGAAAACAAAGACAATGTTTTGTTCTTCCATAAGCGAACACACAGACCTTTGTCTGAACTGAATGCCAAACTTTGAAAGCTCTCACTTGGGATATAAATGACACAGAACACATTTGGACGGATTGAAAATGAACAACTCTGGTAAATCCTGGACCGTGCGGGTGGGTCGAGGAAACCATATGGCGAATATTCAGATTTTGAGGAAACAGAGTACAAGTCACACAGCTGTGAATTCCCCTTGCGCCTCCTCCCAGCCCACTGCCAGCCACTCTTATCCCTTTGCTTTTAACACTTTGTAGAGCAGTCTCTGAATTGGTATTTCTTGAGTGTCTTTTTGAAGTATCACCAAAACTAAAGTGAATACTGCTGCCAAGAGCCACCCGACAGAAAGGTGGTCTCACAAAAACACGACGATGTGTCGGTGTCCACCTTAGTCTACGGATCTGGCACTGTATAAAGGCTGGCTCTTCCACAAAGACAAAATGACCATAAAAGGTCAGCATTTGGTACGGGTTAAGGACCCAGAAGAATCCACAAACCTGCACCTAGAGACAGCCAAGAGTACCAAGGTGAGAGTGACCTGTGCCGGAATCTTGAGAGTGTGTGTGTGTGTGTGTGTGTGTGCGCACATGTGTGTGTGGGTGTGCATGCACATGTTTCTCACTACAGATTATCTAGATGTATTTGATAAAATGAGAACTTAAGCCCTTATAGCTGTAAACCCATTACACTATATCTTCATCTTTCAACACTATATATTTTATGTTTATATAAAAGTGTCTCTGTCTGTAAAATTTAATGCAACAAACATAGCCGCGAATTTACACTGCCCCTGAAGACAATTCAAAATGACTTTCCCTTTTAGTTTTATATGCAAATCTGTGTCATCATTGAATTTTGTAAAGTTACACGCTGTAGGGTAAGGGATGCTGTTTCGCTCAACCTGATGGGGCTTTTTCCTTTTTCCCTTCATGGAAATGGAGAGACAATGATTATAACAGTTTGATTCGAGGAAAATAGAAGAGATACCACTGTCCCTTCTGATGGGGATTTTCCTCTCTCACTGACGGGGGTGCGGGGCACTGTTGATAAATGAGGGTGGGACATTCTGAAGTTATGAGCAACACCTTGAGTTTTATAGTGACCTGGAACACCTTCCTATTTTTCCTCAAGTAAGGGATACTTGGTAAAATCCTCACTGTTTTCCTGTTTGTTTTACCAAGTATATGAAATTTACCTCAACTGAAAGCAACAAAACTGTTTACTTCTTACATGTGTTCCAGTCTCCAATATGGATTACAAGATACTGCTTTGGTGGGAGAAAGTGAGTTTTTGATCTTTATCCGCAGACCCTTGTTCTTAGGTGGAGCGGGCCCTCCACATCATCAGGAAAACTCTGAGGAAGCCCCCGAAGTGTTTCCACAGAGAACCGGGGGTTGACGTATTCTAGTTGAAATGTCTCATTTATTGTAGAGACGCTACAGAAGTAAAGGCACACCTTGTCTTGCGTCCTGAAATTTGTGCCTATGTGCGTCATAGCTAAAGAATCTGAGTTTTATCCTATTTGTGTGTACTGGAAATAAATGATTTAGTTACACTGAAGGTTCACTTCAATGAGAAGAGTTATTCAAGAAGTCATTATCGACCTAAAATATGGATAAACAGTAATGTCTTAGCCACTTACTCAGTGTTGGGCCAAAATAGTCAACGTTCACAAGGTAGAGATGGAAAGGTTTATCATGGGTTGTGTTTCCAGGCCAAAGTCCAAAACCTCGGATGCAGAAATGGCTGTAGAAATCACCTCAAGAAACTATAACAAACTTCGTTTGCGGAATCCTCTACAACCTATAACAAAAGTTCCATTTGGCCTACCTCGTTTCCTTGTAGATCTCGTCCTGGAAGAGTTTTTAAACAGCATATTACAATAATACATACACGTCTATTGATGTTTATAGCAGCACAATCATAAGAGCTAAGAAGCCCATATATCTAGCCACAGATGAATGGATAAAGAAAATGTGCTATTTACACACAGTGGAGTACTTCCGTGCCATAAAGAAGGGTAAACTTCAGCCATTTGTAAGAAAATAGGTACAACATGAAACCAAAATTTTTTAAATAAAATATATCAGACACACAAGCTTAAATATCATATGGTTTATCTTACACATACACACACACACAAACACATACAAAACAAATAAATAGTAACATAGAAGATAAATCAGAGGATACGTGGAGATAGAATTTCTTTATGAAAGGGCGGGGACCAAGAGATTGAGGGAGTGGGAGGGAGTGGAGAGGAATATAAGAGAAAATCTTGGTGTGTTATGGGCATATATTAACTCCCCATTTGGAATGTGATCATTATACATCATAAAAATTTACTAATAGAAATAAAAATTGAGAAATTGAAATTGCTACAAAATTAGAATTAGGAGCAAGTGAGGTTCTTACCCCATGTTGATGATATTATTCAGGAACCCTGAAACAAGTGTTTTACTCATTATTATGTAACCAAGAGTTCAGCCATTCTAGTCCTTTAAAAGGTGTCTACATGAATGTTCAGTCTTGCTTAAAATAGTCCTCATTTAGAAAAAAAAACATGAATATATAATTTTCTAAAAATATAATATATCCATGCAAAACTACTCCATGTTAAATGGAAATGAGCCATATCAACTGCACCATGAAAGATATCATAATAAATAAGCAGAATGAATAAAGCAGAAAGAAAATCACATATATACTAAGGTTTAAGCTCTTAAAATTCGTAAGAATACCAGCATTTTGATAATTTCATAAAACTGAGAAGTGAATCCTTATGAAGAAAGAAAGTATGAGTTAGAGGGAAAACATATTTTGGAAATACATGAGCATTTTGATGATGTTGAATGGATATAACTCTGAAGATTATCAATTGTTCACATTACATGTGGGTAATATTTTTGTAAGAGATCATTTCCATCTTAAAATACTGAAAACTCATCTTTCTGTTTAACACGGAGTTGAACCGTACATTTCAAATCACTATAAGATTTTCATTTGTATTTCTACCCTCGCTTTATCACTACATTTCCACCTGTGTTATATTTTTCTGTGATCAGTATGTTTAGAGTATCAGTACACATATTTGTACAATATATTATGTTTGTTGGTGGAAAATTTTTGTAATTCTCATAATTTGAGTGAGTTACAAATGGGGAGTACAGAGGAATATTTTTAAAAATGTGGATATAAATATCAGCAACTAAAAGCAGGAAGAAATCTGCATCTTCTTGTGATTACAGTTAATTCTGCCAATGTTGGATATTACATATTTAGCAAAAAGAATTATTATTGGTGAAAGGGGAGAGATTTCCAAATAGCTTAGAAAGAAAGAATGTGGTCCTGCCGAAATGTGCCATCGGGCTTTATTAAGGACTACTCTGAAAGTCATGTTGATGAAGAGGATTTACCATATTTATCCTGAAGTTAAATATTTTACAAATGGAGTAAACCATGTGTGCATTTAGGAAGTAACTTTAAAATTGCCATCTTAGTGAAGTAATATAAGACTCAGGGATGTGCATCTTGTCCTTCAGATCCATTTCAACAGTCAGAAAATAAATATTGCATCAGAAAATAAAGATTTTCTCATGAGAGAAAGTATTGCTGCCTTTGAAGTACTGAATGTAGATTGTCCTCTCTCACTGTGTAAAATGAATTATGTCGCCTATCCTTCACCTACTACTAATCTCATTAGGAAAATAAAACACTGCAAAATACAGTCTGTCTTTGCCAAGCAGGATGCAAGGAAGATGTTTAAACAAGAGCCTCAGATGAAAAAAAAAAAAAAAAAAAAAAAAAAAAAAAAAAAAAAAAAAAAAAAAAAAAAAAAAAAAAAAAAAAAAAAAAAAAAAAAGAATGAATAATTGGTTCACTGAATGAGATGGAAAACCAGAAATTATATAAAGATGTCATTAGTTCACGTTGTCCCCACAACTAACTTCTCCTGAACTCCTGCCAGAGAGGGAAGACAACTCCACCAAGATGTGGACTCTGCTGCTTGCTCTTGTATTTGGTCTGGTTTATGCCGACCAGGAGTCTCCATCTGAGATCCAACCTACAAGGATCCAAAGGTAGGGTGACCCGAGGGGAGGTCTGGTGTGTGTGTCAGTGTGTGTGTGTGTGTGTGTGTGTGTGTGTGTGTGTGTGTGCACCCCAAGTTTTATTCCTCTCAATCTCTGGATGCATTCTATTTAGTGAGAACCCAAGTCTGTACATCTCCGTGTCCATTCAACTATGCCTCTGTCCTTCCAAACGTCATAATTTGAATATTATTTTTCTCAAAATGTAAATATCTAGTACAAAAATGTAGCACCGAGTTTCTGTTGTACTTGATATTTCAAACTGTCTTTCATTCCAATGTTTAATATGCGACTCTGGGTTATCATGGAATTTTATGTGATTGCAGACTGCAGGGAAGAGAAACTTGTTTCACACAACTGAGTTCTTTTTCCTTCTGTGAAAACAGAGACACAATGATTATGAAACTTCGGCTCGTGGAACGTAGAAAAACATTCACTTTTTTTTTTTTTTTTTTTTTTGAATGGAAAGTGCTCTTTGTAGACGCCTGTTCCTCTAGTAGCTGTCGGCGAATGTCACAATAGTGGAGGATTCCAAACTTTCGCTCATGGTATCAGGATTCAGGAATGATGGCGAAAAGTCTGCTTTACGTTTTTTACCATGTAAGTACAATGTGCTTCAACTAAAACAACAGTTTACTTCAGCTGGGTGGCCGGGTCGCAGATGTGGATTAAAAGGTTTTCGTTTAGTGGGAGAAATGGAGTTTTTGATGTTTCTTTTTTTAGACCCACATTCTCAGCAGGGGTGGGCCTCAGTGTCTTCAGGATCCCACGATGGAAACTGAAGGGTTTTATCAGAGGCCGGGGGGTTGGGCTGTTTTAGAGTGTGATTATACCATTAGTTGCAAAGACAAAGACGCTGTCTGGAAAAGATCTTGTCTTGGAAGCTTGACATTTATACCAGCGGCTGACACATCTATAGAATCTGAGTTTTCCCACGTGTTATGTGTAGTGGAAATAAATGATATAGATACACTGAAGATTGACGTCCAGGACTGGAGTAATTCAAGGAGAGATACTCCACCAGAAACTTGAACGGCTGGTCATGTTTTATTACTTCCTCATTGTTGGGCCGAAATAGCCAACACTCACAATTTAAAGGGGGAAAGGGTTATTTTAGTTCCTATTTTTAGTCCTTGCGTGACTGACTCCAAGGGAAAAATGGCTACGGAAATTGAAGGGGAGATTCCTCAAAAATCTGACACTGGAAATTTAATCTGACCTCGGTCTTCCCTCCTAGTATTTCCCTGAAATTTTTAAGGTCTTCCTTTTACACTATGGGCTCCACCCACACTGAGAGTCTCCCAACTGCTGAGAGCTAAATTTGGAAACAGCCTCGACATGCCAACAGATGCAGAATGAATGTTAAAATCTGATGATTACTAATCCAAAATTGATACCTTCTTCTTAATACAGCTTACAATCAACTTTGTCACGGTTCTTTATAATGGTACGTTATTGGTGCGACATGCTGTTTTCTACTTTTTTAATTTTAGTGTCAACCTCTTATCAAATGGACATGTGCAAACTGAATGGATAAAGAAAATGAAGCATTCATACACAATGGGGTACCACTCCGCCATAAAGAAGGGTACCTTTGAGTGTGTTGCAGGAATGTGTTCAAAGAAGAAATCTTATGCACGTGCTTAGAGGTGACATGGTTTTTCCTAGGGGAGAAACCCAAAGTTTAAGGAAAGAGCAAACTAAAAGATACCAAGAAGTAGGGAAATAGATCTTCCTCAGAGGACAAAGGACTGAAGAGTTGTAGAGAGAGGGAGGGAAGTGAGGAAACAGAAATGAGAAAAGGACTTATGTGTTATGCACATATACATCACGACCCACAAAAGAAATGTTAGATACTGCAAATATATTCTAATAAAAAAGAAAAGGTGATGGCACATTTGAATGGGGTGCTGAAGGATGAGGCTGCTGACAACATGGCGGCAGGTAGAAGAAAGACCCAAGTGCAAAGCTGGGAAGGGCGACAGCCTTTCCAGCTGGAACCAGTTTGCTGCTTCCTCTAGGATCAGCCTCCTAAAAACACATTAGCTCCGAACTTGCCCACAGATTAAATGCGTGCAATGATCAAGCCACAGGATAGTCTCACATCTGCTCTCACTCACCCTGAACATCCAGATCAGGGACAAAATAACAGGTAACGCGTAGCGAGTTCCAGTGTAAAAGGAAGTGCAGAAATTCACCTGAAATGGCATAAGCGATGTGAAATCTACAACTCGAATGTGTAAAGCAACCAGAAGGTGAGTTTTCAATATCTTAAGTCAGAAAGAAATGATGCCCCGTAAATTTTACAGATTGAATGGGAACGATTGATAAGTTTCCCAGGTGTGTCCAATAACGACTACCTTTCTACACCCTGAAAATACCCATTTAGATTAAAATATCGGATTGCGAGCCTCTATGCTCGTCGTGGATACTGGCTGATGTTTCTTTGTGGATGTTCTTCTCAAGTTTTCTTCTCAATGCGTTTGGAGGAATTCCTTCTTCCGTTTTTAATGCTGTAATGAGAATCGGTTTTATTTTTGTTTTTAAATGTTTGGTAGAACTCAGTAGCGAAGCAGTGTGGTCCTGGGCTTTAATTACTGGGAGTTTATTTGTTCGTTTGTTCGTTTGTTTTTTATCACCGATTGAGTCTTATTGTTACAGTCCGTTCAGGTTTTAGTTTTTATTTTTTTGCTTCATGATTCATTTGTTCTTGGTTATCAAATTAATTTGCATCCACTTATTCATAATAATCTGTAATCTTCTTTTATGTTCCTGTGGCATCATTTATAACTTTTGTTTGCATCTCTGATTTTTTTTTCTTTTTTTAGAAAAATTTCTCCTTTCCTTTTTTGCTAACAGTTTCTCTATTTTGTTTCCATTTTGAAGAAATAGCTCTTTTAGGTTGATCTTTTGCAAATTTATTATCTACTTTAATTGCTCTTCCTCTTCCTGATTTCTTTCCTTCTACTAATTTTGACTTTAATTTTTTCATTTTCCAGTTCCTCAAGATATAGCGGTGAATTTTTCATCTAAGCATTTAATGTCAGTGTTGACCAGTAAAAACTTGCATGTCAGTATGCTTTTGCTGTACTCAATAGGATGCAGGACCCATGCGACCCATTTTATGTGTTTCAAGAAGTATTTTAACCTTCAGGTGTGTTTTCTACCTTGATGAATTGGTTGTTGAAGAAAATGTTGTTTAATTTCCCTAGTTTTAGCACGCATCGAATTGTTTCTCTGATATGAGAGACCATAACTGTAAATAAGGACAAAGAGGTGTAATAGATATTATATAAAAGGAGGATGGTGTGCAGAGGAGAGGAGTGCTAGAAAGAAAGAAGGGGAAAAGCAGAAAGGCAACAAGGGAAAGAGAGGGGAAAGGGAAAATATAGAAAATGATGAATGAACCTGCTGTAAATAGGGAGGGAGGGAGGAGAGGGGAGGGGCGGGAGAGAGGGGGAGAACCAAGAAGCATCATGTATAGGTACAGAATAAATGTAATGAATGTGACCATTGTATGTAGAATGTACCAATACATGCTCTTGGTTTAAAATAAATTAAAAAAAAAAAAAGAAAAATAATAGAGCATCGTGCCAAAAATGTAGTATCAAAATCAGTATAAGAATAATGAATGTGAAAAAAAAAAAGAATAATGAATGTGAGTTATAAGAAGATTGAGGTATCAGTGAAGGACTTTTGATATTCAGATTTAAATTATGAAGTATGATAATAAATATGTAGGTTTATATTCAGGTCTCCCTATTACACTTGGGATCTACATTTCTTTAAACATTTTTGCTAAGTAATTCTCCCCTGAGTGCTAGCAGCAAGTGATAGTACCTTCTGCTAGTCAATGAAGACTAGTGAAGCTCTTTAATTATTAGAGGTTGAAGATTGTACAGACAGACAAAGAATGATTTTAGGACTCTGCAAAAAGTAACAGCAAAATTGTCCAGACACAAGCCATAGAGCAGAATCCTCCTTGTGATGTGGGAATGTGCCCTTCCAAACCTCACTGATGGGTGGTGGGGGAACCCTGCAGAAAGCCCTCACTCTCACAATTGGACCTGGGAGATGAGGACGTGGAACAGGTACAGGCCAGTTTTACACAATGAATACCAGAAAGTACAGGCGATCTGGACTTACAGCAAGGAATGACGTAAGCAAGCCCTTGATCATTGACGCTGTTGCATCACCCTGTAACAGAGTCATGGGGTTCTAAATCTTGGAAGCAGCCCAAATGCCCATCCACAGCAGAATGGATAAAGAAAATGTGTTTTTTTTTTAATACAATGGAGTACTACTCTGCCATAAAGAATGATAAGCTTGAGATATTTCTAGGTAAATGGATGCATCTTGAGACCATACTCTTAAGTGAAATAAATCGGACACACATGTTTAAATACTGCATTGTTTCTCTGGAGTGAGAAACTGAAAGTGTAAATAAAGACTAAAGTGTATTATATTGGGAAAGGGAAGAAAATGTCCACATGGGAAAGGGAACAAGGGAGGGGGAAAGGGAAAAAGGGAGGGGGAAAGGAAAAGAGGGACAAGAGAAATAAGAAATGGAAGGAAAAAATGGAAACAAAGCTTTTGTAAATACGGAGGGAGGAGGGGGTGAGGGGAGGGGAACGAGAAAAAGAGAAGCAACAAGTTATATCATGTACAGGTACAAATCCCCTATGCTGAATGTTATCACTATGAACATCTAAAATGTACCGTTAAAATAAAATAAAATTTAAAACAAACAAAAAAGAACCATGGGGTGTCAAAGAAATGCAGATGTGAAATAAGAGTGAAACCATCTATTATTTTTTTGCCAATTTAATGTATTGTGACTGTTTAAGTCCCTGAAGCCAATTACACATGAATAGAAAGATGGATTAGGAATAAGGACTTTTTGTTTGTCTTTATGTTTGAATGGAATCTGCCAATACCACAGTCACTGGAGCACAAAGAGAAAAGGATATTTAGAGTACAGATCATGAGGTTATCATCTTATAGGATGAAGGCATTATCTGAACAATAAGATGTATGCAAATGAAAGCTCTTATCTCCATTCCCCACACCCGGATATCTGATTTCTAGAGCAAATTCTCCTACTCGTTAGCAATTCAGCCATGAAAAATTAATGAAGATTTTTAGTTTTTATATCATCACACATTATCAGAATAAATTACATGTAATCTTAAACTGAAGTGTGGAATATTAGGGTTAATGATAATTGAAAGCCACCCTAGAAATTATATTTTATATGCTTCTTTACCATGAATTACTAGTTAAAACTAGTATATCTTGTCCAAAAACATTGAAAATTTCTTTTTTTTTCTTTATGTAACCAACGTAGTTACAATTGCTGTTCATTGTGCATACTATTTAAGTACTGGAAAATACTTCGTAGATGTATTATTTAAGAATTATAGTCTAATTAACTTAAATCTCAAGAGTAACAATCAGAACAAACATGGGTGTGTGTGTGACTGTACTATGGGAAACAGAGCTAGACTTTATACAGGTGAGGGAGACTATAGGGAAGCTGCTTTCCACATCTGAGACCAGTTTGAGAATGCCAATTTCTTTGTCAGGAAATTTACCACAAGACCCCAGCCAAGGCTATTATGCAATTGCAACCATACGCACATAAATATATGACATGAAGTTTAGAGTTAACAAATACCTGAACATTATTTTCTATCTCTATAATTTTTTAAAATATAATCATGAATTTATTTAAAAATGGTGGACATCTGTGTTGTACAGTTTTATTTGAATTACATCCTCCTGATAGTTTTAAAAAATAACTTCCCAGACCAAAATTCGAATACCTTCTTATATCACTTATTTAAAGAATCCTATATTTTACTACCCAGTAAATTCCCAGCACAGAATTTGAAACTCATTTTGAGTTATTTTAAATCATATGCATAGAATCCTACATGATTACTCTTGTTCTTTGAAACAAAGGTTCATGTAAATGTATAACTTGGATTGAGTAATTTCCTGCTATTTTACCTATCCTTAGTCTCATTTTTAATTCCTTTTCTCAAGTACTATAGGTGTGTGATAAATCATAATTATATTGATGTAGGGGAATATGTCGTGTGCATAGAGCCTCTTGATCATTTAACTCTGTCCTCCTGTTTCTGCTCATTCCCAGATCTCTAAGATTTCCTATTAAGTATGCAACTCACAAAACACAAATAAATATGTAGACACCTTGTATAACACACACAGTCACAAAAATGCACAAAAAAGTATTGAGAGTTGTTTTTAAAAGTTTTCAGTAGGTTATACTATTTACCTCAACCTTTTCCTTCCTTCTCTCCTTTTTTCCTCCCTCCCTTCCTTCCTTTTATTTTTTCATTTCTTCTTTTCCTTCTCCTTCTTCTAGTCCTTCTCCTCTTCCTCTTTGTTATCATTCTCCTCTTTCTTCTTCTTCTTTCTCCTTTTTCTTCATCTTCCTCTTCTTCTCCTTCTTCTTCTTTCTCCCTCCCGATATATCTCCTCTCAATTTGTCACTCTTTTTCCCACTCTTTAATATAGATAATAATAGAGACATATTCCTGAAAAATCAGTTCATATAGTCTATGAAGATAAGCAAATAATTAAAGCTACTTAAAAATCTACCAATGCTTTCACACTGGAGGGATGCCTCCATTCTTATCTTTGTAGCACCACAACTCATAATAAAATTTTGAAA